>SKCR01042420.1:0-59274 GCA_019454045.1 Zanthoxylum bungeanum
GCTTACTGAGGCAAGATGTCCGATTACTAAGTAAAAACATGGATATACATAATTTTTTTCTTTTTAATCATTATTCCATCGCTTTCAGATGCTTCCTCCAATAAACTAGAGCACTGAATATTACAAACTTTTCACTTACATGCTATGTCCGTATGTTACCATGCATGTTGATAATACCTATCAAATGAGCATATGAAGTTTAAATTTAAGTCAATATTATGGAGAATTCACGAATCTAAATAATTTAAAATGAAATAAATAAAATTTAACTTGTTACGAATTAGGCTGAGATACGTCTCAGGAGTGGAAATTCCTTACACAGCTATCTCAAACACAATTCTACCTGATTAGTCAAGTTAAAAACATAATTTTTTTGACTAAAAACCAAGCAAAAACAACACAACGAAAAATAAAACAAGATACTAGTCAACTATTCCCCACCCCCAAACCGAATTGAGACATTGTCCCTAATGTTTAAAAAGAAAAAGGAAAGTTTAGAAGACAATACCTGGTTAGCGTGGAATTGTACATTTAAAAAGAAATCTAAAGGTTAAGATCCATATTTATCTGACGCTTCTTTCCACGATCATTATCAGACCAGTTTATCTTGGAAAGGATATGGTCAATTTATGGTTCAAAAGATACGAGTTTGTCAATTAAATCATTGGCTGATCCGGTAGTGAAGAGGGTATCTTTTATGGATTTTGAAAGGAACCCATTTCTCCGGGCATCTTCAAGAAACATAAAAAGAAAGTAAAAAAATCCAAAAATCATTAAACAGACCAATTGGTTTCTGGTGTATGTTCAAGTTTGCCCAAGATAGCACTGTAAAAATTTCCTCCATCGTGCCCAAGTCACCTGGTAAAACAATAAAAACATCAGCACAGTTAATCATTTCAACAAGTCGTTCAAACATATCTGGCACGATGCAATCCTCTCTATTTGATTGTCCGATAAGATTCGCACCTGCCAATAGTTTTGGGATGATTCCCAAAACTTGACTACCTCTTTCTTGTACAGCCTTTGAAACCTACCCCATTAGTCCAAGATTTCCACCGCCATATACTAAGTGCATATTTCTCTCAGCCATCACTCTACCTAATTCTTTTGTTGCTTCAGCGAATTCTGATTTAGAATTAGAACTAGTACTGCAAAACACACAGATGTTAATAACTCGTCTTCTTGAAGTTGCTTCCATTTTTTTTTTAAATAGTATTCTTTCTCAAATCTGGATGTGTTGAAGAGAGCAATGATGAGCTGAATTTATAGATTATGAAAAATAGTGAGTAATTATAGCACTAGTACCTGCCAAATGACAATTATTAGCTAAACAATACATTAAGTCGGGAAAGTCAAAAAGTCTGGATCTTGTCGACGAAAATAAAAGAAAATTATAAAATAAATCACAATTATTAGTTAAAGACAGAGAAATAATAATATGTACAGGAAGTAACGGCTTGAATGACATCTATGTGTCAGGGACAAGCTTCCCATCCATTTTTCTTATAAATTGGCAAACAAGGTCTTTTAAAGTCAGATTCTTGAGACTTAATTATTGTCTTTCTCTTTGAAATTGTGTATGTAAATTGAGAATTGTGTGATACACATATTTACTGGGATGCGTCTAAAGAGTCCATGATATGTCATCTAACGACTCCTTACTCATGTCATCCCTAATGAACTTTATTTTATCTTCGCGGTTATTAGATACCATTCATAAAGAACGACAACGAGTATTGCATGTACAACGTGCACTTTTATAGCAAACACCTAATCGTTTAGTTCTTCTTTTCTTAGCATAGGTTCTTTTTCCTAAACCAGGCAGAAATGAAATAAAACAGTCAGATGACTCACCTGCCAAGCGAACTTATGCTTGAATTATCCAATAAATATCACTATGGATACCTTGGATCATCAGAAGTCTCATTCTTTCAGTGCGTGCTTTGTAGACTTTCATCAGAGATTTTTGAGGGAAATAATGAAAATGCTTGTGAAGTTTTGCAAGAATGTCTTCCATCTTATCTGTAACTTTTCCTATAAAAATTAAACACACAAAAATTAAACACGCTAAATCTCGATATATACATAAATTGCATGGGTTGCCTCCCTGCTAGCGCTAAGTTTAACGTCGTCAGCTAAACATGACTGCCTAAAAGTTAGGTTGGATCTACCAGTGTGAGACTCTTTTTTTTATGCTTGATGGATTCTCCCCAATAGTGCTTGACACATTGGCTGTTAACTTTGAATGTATAATTGGAGTTGGGGCCATATAGCTCAACGGCTCCATATGGTAAAACTTGGGTGATTACAAATGCACCTGACCACCATGATTTTAGCTTGCCAGGGAAAAGTTTCAACCTTGAGTTGTATAACAATACCCATTGCCCTGGTTCCAGTTGTCTGCGCACTATTTTCTGATCATTCCACTTCTTGGTCTTTTCTTTGTACAGTTTGTCATTCTCATAAGCATGGAGGTGAAATTCTTCTAATTCGTTCAGTTGGTGGAGCCGTTTCTCTACTGCTGCTTGTAGATCAAAATTTAGCTTCTCCAGTGCCCAGTACGCTTTATATTCGAGCTCCATGGGCAGATGACATGCTTTCCTAAATACCATTCAATATGGGGACATTCCAATGGGTGTCTTGTAAGCTGTCCGGTAGGCCCATAATGTGTCATCTAATTTTGTAGACCAGTCCCTCCTTGTTGACCCAACGATTCTCTCCAAGATTCTTTTGATTTATCTGTTGAAAACTTCAACTTGCCTACTTGACTGCGGATGGTAAACGGTGGCAACTTTGTGAGTAACTCCGTATTTGGATAGGAGTACATCGAATTATCTGTTGCAGAAGTGTGTGCCACCATCATTGATGATCGCTCGAGGTGTTCCGAAACGAGTGAAAATATTCTTTTTAAGGAATTTTAACACCACTTTGGAGTCATTTGATGGCAGTGCTGTTGCTTCAACCCATTTGGAGACGTAGTCTACTGCAACCAGAATGTACAGGTTTCCATATGATGGAACAAAGGGTCTCATAAAGTCAATCCCTCATACATCAAATATCTCCACTTCGAGACTGCTTTGAAGAGGTCATTCATTTCTCCTCAAAATATTTCTCGTTCTTTGGCACCTGTCACATTGAAGAACAAATAAGTAAGCATCTTTAAACAGAGTAGGCCAGAACAAACTTGATTGTATGACTTTGGCTACAGTTTTAACTCCGTTGAAGTGTCCGCCGCATGATGATGAATGACAATGCTGCAAGACACTATTAACATCCTCTTATGGTACACAACGCTACAATAACTAATCAGCACAATGTTTGAATAGGTACGGCTCATCCCAGACATAGTGCTTGACTTCTTTGAAGAATTTCTTTCGTTGCTGATGTGTCCATTCCAACGGCCATTTCCCCGATACTATGTAGCTTACATAGTCATCGTACCATGAAACTTCCTGTTGCTTGATGGCAAGGAACTATTCATCTGGAAAAGTTTCTTTGATTGTCAGCTTAGTGCCAATTGTATCTCCATTCTATAGCCTCGATAAGTGATATGCCACTTGATTTTCTGTTCTCTTCCTGTCTTGGATCTCCACGTCAAATTCTTGTAATAGAAGCACCCAACGGATCAATCTAGGCTTGGCATATTTCTTCACGATCAGGTATTTGATTGCTGAATGATTGTGTAGACCACCACTTTGGGACCCACAAATATGAGCAGAATTTATCAAAAGCAAACAAAACTGCGAGCAACTCCTTTTCAGTTGTTGTGTAGTTGATTTGTGCTTCATTCAAAGTTTTCTAGCGTAGTAGATGGTGTGAAAAATTTTCGCCTTACATTGTCTCAAGACTGCTGATGAGCGGAAAATATATCAATATTTACCGCCCCTTTTACTTAATATTTTGTTTAGTTTCTCGGGTTTGATGAACGTTTTGATGTGTTTTAGTTTATTTTGCAGATAAAATAATATTGGGACTTAATGAAATCATTTAGGATGAAATATGGGTCAAATAAAGGCAATTATTGGACTTGATATTTTAATTTTGGAGATTGGAAACTTGAAAGGGCGTTTTGACGAAGTGCAGTTTTGGAAATTCCAGTTTTGTGCATCTGTCGTATTTTGGGCATAAATTTTTACTCAGATATCAGATTGAGCTGATTCAAGTGTCAGATTAAAGAAGACTCAAAGTTCTACAACTTTGAAAGATAAAATATTTTCGAATTCTGATGATTTCATGACCGAAATTAATGAACCATCCAGAAGTGTGTGGAGTGTAATTATTAAAAGTCATTATCAATCATTTTCAAAGCAAAATATTAATTAATTAATAATTAATAAAAATTATCAAATCAACACCAAACAAGATAAGCAATTAGTGGAGCAATTATGGATTTGGTGGAGTAATTAGTGGGAAATTAATAATGGATTTGGTGGAGAATTTGATGGATGATGATGGTGGCAAAATTTTGCCTATAAATACCAAGCCATTTCATTTGTAAAATTCATACTTTCTTCTAAGGAATTCCTTAAGAAACTAAGAAGATTGTATCTTGTTGTTTATTTATAGCTTTCAGTAATTAATTTCCGCTTTCGCACTTTCTTTTCTTTACTTTTCAGTTTTTACTTTCCGCAATTTACTTTTACGCACAGTACTTTTCTTATTTAATTTTCAGTTTTTACTTTTCAGTAATGATGAGGTAACTCCCATTTGCTGGGGTAAAAGGTAAAACTTTTATTACTAATATTTAGATTAATCTCCCTTAATTATAATATATAAACTAGTTAAAACCGGACTTAACGAGGATACCGCCATATTGGTCGGTTGGTAATTATTAAATTGGTTTTAACCTGACTAAACTGGATACCGCCTGATTGGTCGGTTGGTAATTAATTATTAATTTGACTTAATCTGGATACCGCCTATATGGCTGGTTGGTAATTATCATGCAAAATTAATATATTTATTAAGGAGATATCTAAAATAGAAGTAATAAAAGTGGATCCTTTTACCTCAGTATTTTCTTTTATTGTAATTTTACTTTATTTACTTTTCAGCAATTTACTTTCAGCATTACTTTTTCAGTATTTAATTTTTAGTATTTTACTTTATGTCTTTTCTTTTATTTAAGTTTTTACTACCTGTAAATATGTGTCGTAACTAAGCCAGTTATCTGGGTTGTGATGAAATCCAATATCACCGGTTTATAAGGGGTTAAATTATAGTTTGGATAATATAAAGGTTTATTTATTGAGTCTTAAACCTAATGTTTTTTATTAACTGGCCATTAATAAAATTGAACTGGTAAATCTAAAATGAACTAGACATAGGGATCTTAGGTTTAAGACCATAGACTTAATAGCCCACGATCTTCCTTGAGGATAGATAACCCTTTAATAGATTTCCTTACAGGATAGGAATATACCTGTCGGGCGGGGGTAGCCATAATTGGAACTTAAACTTAATGAATCCAGATAATTTGGTTGACATAGACATATGATTCAATTGGGTTAAACTGGGTATTTGTGTTTGACCATCGACAGAGGCTTACACATAATTTAGTGTTCCAGGTTAATAAATCAATATATTACCCAACTTTAAGATAACCACTTCATCTTTAAAATGATATTGGAAGAAATCACAACCCTAGATAGTTTTTAATATTAAATTTTCTTAAAATCTACTTTCGAACAATGTTATTTACTTGTTTTTAAATTTAGAATCGTCACCATTTCAAATCAATCAAACAACCTGTTAGATACTAGTAATCATTTGACATCATAAAATTAATAGATTAGATATTAAGTCCTCGTGGGATCGATATTTTTATACTACTTGAACGATACGTGCGCTTGCGTTATACGTGTGTGTTTACGCCGGTCAACTGCCCCTACAACAAAATCACTAGCATCGCACATCACTTTAAATGGAAGCGTCTAGTCTGGTGCTACTATGATAGAGGCAGAAACCAGCTTCGGTTTCAAGATTTGAAAAGCATGGTGGCATTCTTTGGTGACATTGAAAGGCATGTCTTTCTCCAGCAGATTGCATAGAGGTTTAGCAATCTTGGAGAAGTCTTTGATAAATCTCCTGTAAATCCTGCATGCCCTAGAAAACTTCGAATCCCTTTGACAGATGATGGTGGATGTAATTTTTCTATCGTCTCGATCTTTGCGTTGTGTAACTCGAATCCATTATGTGAGATTCGATGTCCCAGGACAATGCCTTCCTGCACCATGAAGTGGAATTTCTCTCAGTTGAGTACCAGGTTAGTATATTCACATCTTTGTAACACTTTTTCCAGATTTTATAAGCAGTGGTCGAACGAGTCTCCAAATACAGAAAAGTCATCCATGAAGACGTCCATGCTTTGTTCTATCATGTCTGAAAAGATGGCCATCATGCAACGTTGAAATATGGGAGGAGCATTATAGAGTCCAAATGGCATCCTGCGGAAAGCAAAAGTACCATACGGGCACGTAAAAATGGTTTTCTCCTGATCTTCTTGGGCGGTGGCAATCTGATTGTACCCTGAGTATCCATTCAGAAAGCAATAGAAATCATGGCCTGCCAATCTGTCTAGCAACTAGTCAATGAATGCTAGTGGGAAATGATTCTTCCGTGTTGCGTTGTTCAGCTTTCTGTAGTCCATGCATACTCTTCATCCAGTCACTGTCCTTGTTTGAATCAGCTCGTTCTTTTCATTTGTGACTACAGTCATTCCTTATTTCTTGGGTACACATTGCATAGGACTCACCCAAGAGCTGTCAGAGATGGGGTAAATAATGCATGCATCCAACCATTTGATAATTTATTTCTTTACAACTTCTTTCATTATTGGATTCAAACTTAGTTGATACTCCACTGTGGCTTTGTACTCATCATTCATCAGGATTTTGTGCAAGCAAAATGATGGACTGATGCCTCGAATGTCTGCAATATTCCAGCCAATAGCTCTCTTGTGCTCACGTAACACTCACAACAACTTATTTTCCTGCACCCATGTTAGCGACGAAGAAATAATCACAGGTAAATCAGAAGAGTTTTCCAAGTAAGCATACCTGAGATGGCTCAGAAGTGGATTTAGTACCAGCTACGATGGTTATTCAATCGAGGGCTTGATTCGCTCCTTTTTTGGTAGTTCCAAACTTTCCACCTATGATGTCAATCTAAAGCGAGAGGCTCCATCAAAATAGTTGATACATTCAAGAATCTCATCATCTAATTCTCTGTCAGTCATGTTGGTGATGCATGCTTCAAGTTTGTCAGTGGAAAGCTATATTGCATATGTGTTCTAGATGATACTATCTATTACATCAAGTCTGAAACATTCCTCATCCTTTTCGTCATTCAGGAATTTCATGGCTTTGAAAACATTGAATGTTACTTCTTGGTCCCGTACCCTCATGGTTAGTTCACCTTTTTATACATCAATAATGGTTCAACCTGTAGCCAAGAATGGTCTCCCAAGGATGATGGGTACATCTTTGTCTTCCTCCATGTCAAGGATAATGAAATCTGCTGTGAAAATGAATTTGTCAACTTTGACCAATACATCTTCCACTACACCTCTCAAAAATGTGAGTGATCTATCAGCAAGTTACAGAGTGATTGGGGTGGGCTTTGCTTCTCCAATCTGCAGTTTCCTATAAATAGAAAAAGGCATCAAGTTAATATTAGCACCTAAATCACACAAAGCCTTACCGAAGTAATGTTCTTCTATTGTGCAAGGGATGGTTAAACTGCCAGGGTCCTTCAACTTTGGGGGGAGCTTCCTCTGAATAATGGCGCTACATTCTTCTGTCAATGCTACAGTCTCGTAATCTCCCTATCTTCGCTTTCGTGATAGAATATCTTTCATGAATTTGACATAGCTGGGCATTTGTTCCAACGCTTCTGTAAATGGAATATTGATATGCATCTTTTTGAAGATCTCCAGGATTCGAGCAAATTGCTTGTCCAGTTTATGTTTCTGGAGACGCTGTGGAAAAGGTGGAGGTGGAGTAAATCTTTCTCGATCATTTTCTTTTGCCTCTTTTTCCTCCATCTGTGGATCTGATTCGGTGCTTTCTTTTGGTACATTCTCAGTAAATTCCTTGACTCCAACATATTTGTTGATTTCAGTGCCATTTTTCAAAGTGATGGCTTGGCATTGCTCATTCACTATGTTCCTTGAATTTGGTTCAATGTTGCATGGAAGGGTACCTTGAGGTCTGTAACTCTGAGCATTGGCCAGTTGTCCCAATTGATTTTCTAGTGCCTTTATAGAAGCTGATTGTCTTCTTGCTTTTTCATCTGGGCCATCACTTCTGCTATTCCTGGTTCTTTGTCATACTCCTGGCCTTTATCCCTGCTATTGGAATCCTGGTGGTGGATTGTTCATTTTCCCTGAAGTGTTGCTCCATGTGAAATTGAGATGATTCCTCCAACCTGTTGGGGTTGGTGCTCAGAATGCCAATTCCCTGTAGTATTTCCTTGTAAATATTCCTGTAAATGTTTTATTATGAATAACATAAGCAGTTTCTATAATCTAATATATCTCTTTATATTGTAAAGACATAATCGACCTTAGAATGATTAGTCATGATGCAGTTGCAAAAGCGTCGCAACTGACATTGAGTTGTATCATGACATTGTCATTCTCATACAGTTCTTGGTCAAAGTTTACACTACTTGGTCAGTAAAGTAAACCCGTTGAGACCGGTACATGTCATATACTGTAATATATGATTCCAATGGTTTCTTAATGAACCATGAGTCTTGGAGACTCGCATAGACGTGTAGGTGTTGTTGGACAGTTATGACCCATAGCGTCACTATTTGTACAGATCATGGTGTTGTTGTACAAATTAACTATGTGACAAAGGAGATTACACTCTTGTCATTTGTGATTAGATCACCTAGATGTATAAATGATGAGAGGTCCCTATGATTTGTTCCTGGACGGAGAATGATATGAGACGGTATCAGTCCACGTAGGATAAATCATTAAATATCCCTAGTCAGAGTATTATCGAGATTGGACATCGATAAATACATAAAAGACTAGTATTACACTTGTGCACGTTTGTGAGAGCACAACGACATAGTTCTCATATATTTGGGTATATGATACTCATGCAAGTGTAATAGGAGGTTGTATTTTACCGATGGTACGGGAAATAGCTTCGCTCTGGATAAGACCCCCTCGGAATTCCATTGGTAGTATGACTATGTGTCTATGGAAGTCCGAAATCAGGGTAGGTGTATTTGGTCTTAACCAGAGACTTGCACCGCTAATGCATACGACAATCAATATACTTTGGTTGAGGTCTCCAGGGCTTTAACCCGGTTCTGTGTACGCCAATATTGGGTATATTGAGAATCGTAGTGTGTTGGGTGTGATGTCAAGACGGAAGTATCACTCCAGTCATATGGAGATGATGGTCACGTAGGATACGGTACTAGTACTCTTAAATGCTGCAGCTATCGGGATAAAATGACAAGGTCAGGTTTATCCGATTATAGAGACTAGTCACCAAACATCCGACATGTGCTTCGTACGGGGCAGACACAATTCCAGCCCCAGGCCTAGCACGTGATCATCCGATACTGGACAGAAATACGCAATACTACGGTATATTACGCCTGATATAGATCCTTATTCCTGTAAGGATAATTCCGGAGAATTGGGGAGGCATGGCACTTTGCTAGAGGCCAACCTTGTCTTGTAATTCGGTATAAACGTAGTACGAGGTACTTACGTGTTCGGATAGTCCGACGACCGAATTCACTGCCAACATATCTGGGGATCTCATGGGTCGCTTCCCAAAGATTCACCGATGACGTATAACTCGCACTCTAAATTAATCTGGGATTAATTAGAAGAGAGAGAAAATTAATTTGGGATTAATTGCAGAGATATTTTATCTGGGATAAAATATCCATTAAAGAGAGATAACGATTAATTTGAAATTAATCGGGTAAATTAATATATTCGATATATTAAACGAAATTGGATTTCGACGCGGAATTAAAATTAGATTTTAATTCGGGCGAACGAATTAATTTGGAATTAATTCGTTAGCGACGTGAATAGTGATTTCGCTAGGCGTAATCATTTAATTACGACGCAACGGTAAATTCGTTAATTTAGAATTAGCGAACCCGAGCTCGAGATAATTTGCGAGCGCATTCGTATTTCGAATTCGAGTGCAGCAAATCAAATCAAGCGTCAAATCGCTAGTCGCATCTAGCGTCACATTAAGCGTCAAATCATGTCACTTTGAGTGATATGACAATTGATTGGATTGATTGATTGACAAGACTTGATGTGAGTTGTTGGAATGGTTGTTGGCTTTTATTTATTTGACTTTATAAAGCCAAATTCACATGAAATGCTTGTGAAATTCATATGAGTGTATATATTACACAAATTTGGAAATTCAACCAACATTCTCTCTTTCTTTCAACTTTCTCTTCACGCCCAAAGTGGCTTTATTTTTCTGTTTTCTGGTTTCTGAAACCGTGAGCAGTGAGTAGACCCGGCCGGCGGTTCGGTTCCGGTTCGGAACCGAACCGAACCGGCCGGTTTCCGGTTCCACACTTAAGTGGAACCGGAAACTCGAACCGAACCGGAACCGAACGGTTCGGTTCCGGTTCGGTTGGGTTCCTTTTTTTTTTAATTAATTAAAATAAAAAAATGAGAGGAGTCAAAGCTTAAATAAAAAAAATTTATTAATTAAAAAAAATGAGATTAAATTTATAAATAAAAAAAAATTATTACATTGAAGAGCTTGAGCTTAAATTTTTTAAAATTTAAGTTGCCTACGTATCCTCCAAGGGTGAGAGGAATCAAAGCTCACGTAGTTCCATTACAAGTTTAAGACATATCCCCTTTGTAAATTATAATTTTACATTTATCAATCATCATTATCAGTTGATCCTTCGGCTCCGGGTCCGCAGCTTCCGCTTGCACTTGTTGCAGAAGCATTATCGAACAAATCTTCAAAATCATCGGGGGCATCTTCTTGTTGTCTCAGATCAGCTCGAGTCCAATCATCCACACAAGCTGTTGCTTCTAGAGTGCTTGGATGTAATGAAGATCGCCTAGCTTCCAATATATTACCTCCCAAGTTGAAGGCTTGCTCAACCGCAACGGTGGAAATAGGTGCTGCCAATATCTCTTTAGCAATAATAGATAAAACATGATATATATTTTGATGCCGGTTCCACCATTCAAGGATTTTAAAATTTTTACTGCATAAACTTTCATTAGAAAACTCAAAATTTGTAGATAAATAATTATCTAATTCAGGGTTATTTGTCGTATCCCTAGATTTTTTATTTCATTGCAATAACCAACGATCCCCTGCGCTAAGTCTTGGTTGAATTACCGGTTCGCTACTACTAGATTGACCTATTGTTCCTAAGTTATATCTTACAATATAATCATTAAATAAAATAATTAAATCACTTCTTAAATTCGTCATTATGCTCGTAATATCAATGTCATCTAATATTCCTAAATAACCATAGTAAGCTTGTAAACCACCATTCAAACCTTCTAATTTAAATCTAGGATCAAAAACAACAGCAATAAGATAAAGTAAAGGAATTTCTCTAAAATAATTCAACCATTTTACCTTCATAACAGTAATGGCTTCGAGCAAAACAATATCATTAGGGTCGTCACTGTCAACATGTTCATCGAGAGTGCCAACAATATTCAAACTCTCAAGAAGAAATAAATGTGCAGTGGGATAATAAACACCGCTAAAAACTAAAGTAGCATCATTAAAAACTCTTAAAATATCTAAAATTCTTTCACAAATATCCCATTGACTAGGATAAAGTGTGATATTTTGAACATGTTGAGAAAAAAAACTACATAATGCATCTTTGTATTGAAGTGCTTGACATAAAAGAAAATAAGTAGAATTCCAACGTGTTGGAACATCTCTAGAAAATTTAATCGGTTTAATACCATTTATTTTACAAAACTTGGTCCATTCCCTCCTAACTTGAGAATATGACCAAATACAGTTAAGTGCCGTTTTAATAGGATCAAGGAAAGGAGATAATAATTTTAGACCGTCTTGCACACATAAGTTTAGGACATGACATGTACAACGAATATGAAAAAATCGACCCCCTAAATTTGGTTGACATATTTCTTTTAAATCATTGATGGATGCAGTATTTGCAGATGCATTATCAAATCCAATTGTTAAAATTTTTTCTCCTAAACCATATTCATAAAAAATTACCTTCATCATTCTATAAATATTATGTGCAGTATGTTGGTCATCAAAAACTCTAAATGCAATGAGTCGTTTTTGCATGGTAAATGATGCATCAATCCAATGACAAGTCACACCCATGTATGAGTGTGTTTGCCAATGGTCACTCAAAATATCAGAACATATAGAAATACGACCTTTCATCTCTTTAAATATTTCATTTAAAATAATTTGACCATCTTTATATAATTTGAAAATATGACGTTTTGTTGTGTTTCGAGTCATTCTACATGCAGCAGGGTTTAAAGCATTATGCACGTAATTAGTAAAATGAAGTTTTTCACCAAAGCTTAAAGAAAGATGTGCCATACATGTTAATTTCGCAAATTCTTCTCTATTTTTTGCATCAGAATATTTAAATAAATCTACACTACTCGTACCTCTACTAGATGATGCGTACCTGGCCATTTGAGTCTGCGTCGTATCAATGCCAAATTCAACCGGATGATGTTTCTCGATGTGCTTGATCATATTTCCGTATCCACCAGAAAATTTATAGATAACCCCACAATAGTTGCAAATTGCTCGTTGTGAACCATCGTCTAGGCGTTCCAAATTAAAATGAATTTTGAAAATATCGGAGGACCGAGCCTTAACTTCTCTTCTCCGTGATTGTGCACTGACACTGGGGCCGCTCTCTTGGGTCGGCATATTTGACATTATGTTTTCGGATGAGCTTGCCATTTGAATAATTGCGATGCGAATGCCGAATGATAACAAATTAATTAACAACTAAAATAAGAGAATTGTTTTGAAGTAAGATTGAGAATAAGAGATTTATAGAAAATGAGAGAGTTGAGAAATTGGTGTGATGAAATTATGAAAAATGAATCCTATTTATAGAATTTTAGAATTTTTTTATACCAAAAATGCCCATAAATATAACCGTTTTATTACCGTTATTAGGGGTACATAAGTAATTTTTATTTTATATAATAATAAAAAAATTTATAATTTTATTTTTTTTTTTATTTTTTGGCAGGGAGCCAAACGGCTCCCTGAATCCCCCCAACGGCAGTAGCCGTTGGGGGAATTAGGCCCCCAAAGGCTACTAGCCGTTGGGGGCCGTAGGGTTCCTGTTGGAACCCTACGGTTCCAACAGGAACCCGACGGTTCCAACCGGAACCGTTCGGTTCTGGTTGGAACCGTCCGAACCGGTGGAACCGTACGGTTCCACCGGTTCGGACCGGTTCGAGTTGGGGTGGAACCCCAACCGAACCGGTCCCATTCCGGTTCGGTTCCGGAACCGGAACCGGAACCGGTTGGAACCGGAACCGGTTCGGAACCGGAACCGTGGCCGGGTCTAGCAGTGAGGGGAGCAAGAGTGTGGTTTTGTGGCAAAATCACAAGTGCTAGCACACTTACGAGATATGCGAAGGTGATAGGGAAGCTCACCCATGAGCCGGGAACCGTTTGACGAAGCTTGGAGCTTGATTCTTGGAGCTCAAAACCGAAACCAGTGAGGGAAAAATCTGCACTGCAGTTCGCCAAAAACCAGTGAGCATTTTGGAGTTTTTGTTGTCTTCGCGTCGCTCAACCGATCGATGTAAGTATTCCGCAACTTCGTCGATGTGTATTCGCAATGTTTTCATGCTTATAATCGATCCGGGACCTAATTAGAAACCAACAATGGCATCAAGAGCCTAGGTTTTAGCATGAAAAGTTTAGGGCTTAAAATTTGGGTAATTTGTTTTCAAGCATGATTTTGTGAAATTGGATGAATGAGTATGCTTAAAACATGTTTAATTGAATGTTGATTGGATCAATTTCATGAAATTTGATTTGGAATAATTTTCCCCAAAAACTTGATGTTGGCCGAATATTAGGGTTCATTTGGAATTCTTGGAATTTTTCATTTTGATTCATTGGATGAGTTGTAATGATGTTGGATGATGTTAATTTGAGATTGAATTGGATTGAATTTTGAATTGAACAAAATCCCCAAATACCTTATCTTGGCCGAATTCATATAGCCCTATAATATCTTGGATTTTTTGATTTGTAATTCATTGGATGAGTTAGAATCAATTAGGATGATGATTTAATGTCGATTGTGAGTTTAATTGGATTGAAACCGAATCGGACAAAATTATCCCTCCTTGGCCGAGACTTTGGAAGCATGATTGGGTTTGATTTTTGATTAATTTGCGTTGGACACTAATTGATGTAATTAAGCATGATTAGTTATATGTATTGATGTTTTAGAAATGTTAATTTGGGTAATTAATCATGTTATACACTTTAGTAATTAAATTGGGAAAATTGGATTTTTGGAATTTAATTATTTGGGCCTATTTTGTGAAATTGGGCTTTTATGTTGTAATTGGGCTTGTTGGGCTTTGTTGTACAAAATTGGTTTTAGGCAAAATTGGTTGGATCCAATTGGGCCCAAAACCGCCTCCATAAAGCCCAAATGCGACTAATGAACCTTTAAAGTTTAATTGGGCCTAATGGCCAAAATTGATTTATGGGCTCATGGGGTAACTCCCGGATTGGACTTTGGTTTTCGGTTTGACCCGAGTTGACCAAAAGTCCACGCCTCAAGAAATCAATTAAAAGCCCATTGGACTTTAATTAAATTGACGTTGGACGTTTATCGGGCTTTGAGACCCGTGACGATTAAATTTGGAATTTAAGTCGTAAAAGTTCATTATTAAAGTGTAATATTTAATTTGGAATTAAATAATGAATTAGAATTAAATGCATATGGAATTGGATTTAATTATGTAGTTTAATTTAATTCAAGAATTCATACTTTGAGTACTTATTCGCAAAGACGAGTTTAACTCGCGCAAAATCAAATCGTTGTTTGAACATTGGATGATCACTAATTATCAGATTAATTAATTTGATTAGATTGATTGATAACATGCTTGAGTAAATACATGATTGCGATGCATGAATAATGTATATCGGATGGATATTAGATGGGTGGGGCAATTTTGGAAATTGTAATAAATTCGATTTATTAATTGGACCTGCGTGTCCAGCCTTATCACCTCTATTTTCTTTGTATTCTCTCTCTCACCTATTCCCCTCAATGTAAATGAGGTTTCTTTAGAAGTGTAGTGTAACGGGTAGAAGTAATACTTGTGCTAGCGGGAGAGAGAAAGTGAGAGATTTGATCTAGGATCAATGTGTTAAGTATCCATCCGCATATCATTATTATTTAATTATACGCGCTTTATTATGTGTTTAGAATGCATGTTTAAGGGTGTATGATGATGAGACCTTAACAAAGATAATAAATTGGTTGCCAATTTGCACACGAAAAACCCTCAATTAATATCAAGCATTTTTCCTTCCATTGAGTGATTCTCACTCAAGATCTAAGACGACATTGGTTTGTTGGCTAAAGTCAAGGCCTTTGTCTGTCGAAGATGTGTTTGAATCACGAAGGTTTTGTTCCATATTGGTGTCATGTCCAAGTTGTGGTTTGTTGGCCAAAGTCAAGACCACTTCTTGTCCATCGACATTGATTACGAAGCTTTCCATGGTCAATGGGTCGCGCTTGACTGGGATCACTAAGTTTGTTGTGCCAAAGCCAAAGCTTAGTTGATTCAGAGGAAAAAGGTTAGGCAATACATTGGATGTATTGGCATATATAAGATATATGTTTCGGACTTGGACGTCCCCCTACCGGATCTAGGAATTGGATCGGATCCAATCGATCTTAGAGATCTACCTAGTTAATTATCATACAATTTGTTGGCCAAAGTCAAGATTGTGTGATATTTAACGGGATCCTAGCCCACTAGGAAACGTGGTTTCCCGAGTACTCGACAGAGGGTTAGAGGCTCGCCGAAAAATAGTGGGAGGCAAGAATTGAATTTGCAATATTCGTTCAATTACTCGCCATACGCGCTCAAACAAATATCACTCGTCAAATAAATTAAAAGTATTAGTTGGACTAATATTTAATGTTGTTTTAATTAATATAGTTGGACTATATTCAAACAAATTCAATAAAATAGTTGATTTTATAATTGGATTATAGTAATCAATATAATTGAATTAATATTATAGTTGATTAAATAATTGGATTATTGTAATCATTATAATAAATAGTACCTGAAATAATTGATTAAATAGTTGGACTATTAAAATCAAGAGATATTGAAAGGTTGGACATTTAAAATATAAAGGACATATCTGGAGTGCTGAAACTGGCAAAGGCAAAATCATTTTAATCTTCTGGGAAGATAAATGACATATCCCAAAATGTCTGCCTTAATTGTGGCAAACAGGATCGCGGAAGCGTGACTACCGTTTGGACAAAGCAGACATGAAGGAATTGAAGACGAGCAAGGCTCTGACTTCAATATGTTTGTCAACATTATGTTCACTACTAGTATTAAAATTGGATTTTAATACTTAGTGTGGTACATAAATATATATTGAAGTTCAGAATCTGTTGTGAGCAGGATACTGACTTCAGTCGAGATTAGTCTACGAATTATAAACGGGACGAAAGTCGCTGTTTTAACCGTGAATACCTAATTTTAGGAATTACCTTCGGGTGTGTACCTAAATTTGGAAACTGTTATTATGTAACTAGTTTGACTACGAACTTTATCTTTATATCAGTGTTTAACCCGCTGCGGGTGAACCTTTATATTTTAGAACACTAAAGTGTTTTATTATATAAAGATGATATTGAGATAAGCACATTAGATGTGAATAACAGAATTTATATTTTGAATATAAATAAATCTCAAATATATATATGACAAATAAATAGCTCAACTGATTTGATCAGATGAAACTAATTGTGGCATTGTTGTCTGGGACACAATTAAACAAGACTCGTATATCCACACTTTTGAAGAGTGAGTACTCGGACTAATTTGATTCTAATCAAGTAAAGTCTACGAATCTAGTTTATTGGGCAAAGTACCTAAAACACTATTTACTTGGTAAAAGTGTAAATGCCACCTATCTGTTAACCCTAGTTCATAGTGAAGGAAGTAGGCCCATATCTAGCTAGGCTAGAAATGGATATGAATATTTCGTGACCTATACGGATGTGGCATCGCGTTATGGTTGTGTGTTTCTTTTGAAGAACACAAACCAGAAACCTTTAAAGTTTCGACACGAAATAGATAAACAGATCGGCTATAGTATTATACTGTCACGGTAAGACCGTAATGGAAAATACTTAAGCAATAAGTTCTAATAAACTTGAAAGAGTAAAGTATTCTTTCGAAGAGGACTCCTCCCGGAACACGTCAGTTTGATGGTATGTCCGAACTGAGTAACCGAATTATGTTAGACATCGTAAGGTTAATCATGAGTCGCTCAGAGCTACCATTTCCTTCAATGGATACACATAAACAATGCAAGAACTTATTTAGAATAAGATTCCATAATAATCTGTTTGACAGATATCATATTAGATATGAACAGGAAAGAAACAGGGTTTCACATTCCTGATAATTTGGGAGTGCTAGGCATATGTTTGGATAATACCAAACTAAAACCCAAATTGGATAAGTGCCAAATGTAGGTTATCCTAGGGATACCATAAGTATTGTACTTATACTTCTCACATGAGAACAATTAGATTGTTGCTCACCATGCGGTTTTCCTAAAAGGAATACCGATATGCAGTGGTAAGTGGGAGGATAGTAAAACTCGATGAAAATCGGAGTAATACTGTCCAGGCATCGAATCCTAATGGAACACAAATAAGTTCATCAAGGATGAAACTATTACCAATAATCTTCGAATACACAAGAACCGCTTAAGTCGGAGAGAGTCAGAAAACAACCTGGGGTATGGGTTTCTGATCTCACCTCATAAATATGTCTATCTTATATAGGTATACCAACTGACTACGTATGAGGTAGTGATACAAGGTATCGACTCCCTATTATGACAAAGTGTCATGAGTCCGAAATAGATTTCATGTATATCAACAAGTTTTGATACTAGTTGATGTACCGCAAGGCATTGTGCCTACTGGTACTTTATCAGTCTTCAAGGAAGACATACATGGATGGCAACATACCAACGTATAAAGCTAGGCTTTTAGCGGAAAGGTATAGTTATCAATATTGTGTTGATTACGATTAAACCTTTTACCTGTTGCCACGGTATATCCATTTGGATAATGCTTGCTAAAGCTGCATGTTTCATGTATGAAATATGTCAGCTTAACGGAAAATCGCTTTCCTGAAAAGGAAACCTTTTGGAGGTTGTTTACAACATCCTGGCGGTTTTGTCGTACCAAAACTAGCAAACAAGGTTTGCGGGTTATTCGATCCATGTTTGGATTGAAGCAAGCAAAGGTTCTTGGAATTATCGTTTTGATGTAATCATAAATAGTTTATGATTTAATTCAAAATGAAATGATTCTTGTGTATATAAGAAGGTTAGTGGGAGTGCACTGACAGTGGCTGTCCTATATAAATAATGATAATACGTCATTTCTTGGAAATGATATTCCCATAAAATAACTATCGGCGAAAGCTTGGCTTTCGATTAAACTCTCTATGGAATCGTACATTGAAAAATGTACGCTACCTGGTGTCTCATACACTTTGAGCATATGAAGTCACAAACAGGCCAATCCGAGTGATAGCCACTGGATTGATACTAAGAACATCCGTTAGTATCTTAGAGAACTAAGGATGCTGTCTTAATCTGTGGAGAAGGAGAACTTGAAGTGACTGTGATCAATGTAGCAAGTTTCCTAAACCGATAAAGATGACTAAAAGTCGCAAACGGTACTACAAAGTTTGAATAACGGTACAGTGGGTGGTTGAGTCAAATGTCAAAGCAAATTTTTACTGAGTGGTTGGGGAAAATGAGCATGGGGCGATAATGACAGTGTGTCATGTCCTGACATCATGAGTTAGTCAAACAGTGAATTTGGGAGCCTATATAAAGGGGTTGAAGCCACAAATTCGAGGGTTATTAATTTTCGCATTTGATTACTTGTAAAAAGCAAGGGCTTCCAAACTTGTAATAGAGAGAGAGAGTTGGTTGGTACCCGATCCTTGAGAAATTTGTGAACCTGGTCATTTTTTACCATGAACTTAATGCAAACACACCCCTTCATTTCTCATGTGGACGTAGGTTTGAGACACTCTCCGCTGAAGCACATAAATCTCTGTGATTTTCTTGTTTGCTTGCCATGTTTTTTTTGGGTTCCCTACTAACCAAACAAATTCGGAAAATATTTGTTCGAGGGAAAGATTTCCTAAATTTCCCTTGAAACAAAAAATAGCCATCAACATATAATATTTAGATATTTATACATTGTCGAAATAAAGAAGTATGACATATATGTTTAGAAAGGTTCAAGATTTGTTCTCTTTTTGGAATGAAAGTTTGTACATATATAGCTTAATACTAATTAAAATAGTATAATACAAAAAATTTGGTTGCATGAGTGCTGGATCTTGGGTGTTATACTTCACATATAACTTAAAATTCATTCACCTAAAAAGTAATTCAATTTAACCGTATAATTTATAGTATCGTTTTATATAATAATGGGATGAGAAAAAATGATTATGAAGATGTTGATGCGAGTCAAGAAACAATGAATTCTAGCTAAAATAGAAAAATTTAAACCAAGAAAATAGACAATAGTGAGGAAGTAAAAATTAATTGAATATAAACTGCGGACGGCTGATTTTCGTTATAGGGGTAAATCGATAAATTCACTCCTCGAACAATCCTCCCTCAACTATGAATTTATTTGGTTTGGGACCAAATGCAAACTTAGCAAAAAGATGAGAAAACACACATAATAGACATATGGTTTAACGTGGTTCGGCGGAATGGATCCAACCTACGTCTACGGGCACAAATGAAAAGATATATTTTATAATGTGGTCGAGTATGACCGACCTACCTATCTCTCGAGCTCGTTCGACATACCTCTTACAATCTCACTCTTACACTTAAGCTTTTCTCTCTCTTTTACATGTTATATGTGAAATAGATTTTTCTAACCATCTACAATAAATTCCAAATCCCTTTATATACTAGGACAAATTTTAATGTTACACTAATCTCATGACGTCAGCCATATGAATCTACCATTAATGCGATGGCTCTCTTCCTCAATCACTCTACAAACCATAGCTCTGTCGCCTGACATCTCTACTCTTTGCCATCTGAACTTCTTTAAATTTCCTACTTTTAGTAACTACCACACGTTACCTCACAATTCCAGCCTGTAACCTGTCTACTCCCATGAGATAGTGTGTGCCAGAAGATAAGCTAACGACCTTCTCATTTCAAATCAGACCTTTTAGGAAGCACAAGTCCACATATAGAGCTTGCGTCACTTGAATTTGATCACACCACTAACACCCCGACCCCGACCAACTGGGTCGAACAATTGAAATAACTGTCAGCCTGCCCTACTGTGCTACCAGGTTGGGTAGGCTCTGAGTCCTTCACTCTGTTTTGCTCTTTTGAACATCTTTCCAGATCGCGTCATGATCGTTTCTTGATAACACCTCGGGTCGGATATCAAATGCAGACCAATCCTGATATATTCACTGGATAGGACACCCCCGCCTCTTAGGCCTGGGCCCCTGAGTCTTGGACATTGGAATCCCTTTTATACCCTTCATACTTCATTGGGGATCTTAGGGCCCAAAAATCGCCATAAACATTTGTCCCATAGTTCTTGGTATCAACGAGTTGGTGAGCTGATGCTAGGAACTACAATGGTGGGGTGTTCTCCTTCTGGTCCTCGGGTCAGTATCTTGCCTTCAAGCAAGCGGTATCCTCCTCGGGCTTGAGCCTCGTCACCCCCTACGGTATGATTGCTTCATTAAATGTCAACCCTGCTTTTTTAAACCGTCTATTAGGAGTTGAAAAACAATCATTGTCTTCTTAAATGCTCATCACGTCATTAAAAGAGACAGACTCTTCTGTCTTCCCGAGATGCCACGCGTCGTGCATCTACTGCTTGCGCACCGAAACCGAATGTAACCAGATAGTCATGAGCCAACTAATAGGTTGCCTCAATCTTTCCCGTCCATTCAAAATTCAAATGGCTAAATCCATGTCACACATAGCATTGATCAGAGTTGTCTGCTTCAATCCAATGGTCTAGATCAACCCGAGCTACCTACATAAGAAGTCATTGTATGCCATTTCTCTCTTTCTGTAAATTCTTCTTCCCCAAAGCAAGCTAAGAGTCTCCTCTCGCGTTCTTTCACCCCAGACTTTCAACACCCATGAAGTTCATCAACATTTCTTCATCAAACAAGTAAGTTTCTCCATCAAACTCCATTCTCTTTCCTTCATATTTTTTCTATATATCTGGGTTGCTCTAATTGTTTATTCATGTGCTCTTTATTTGAGGGTTTACTATAATAATGGTGTTGTGAGAGTGGTTTTGCTCATATAGATGCATGTTTACGTGGGAATGTTCTGGGCTTTTATGTTTATGAGGCATGTGCTTCTAGGTTTTTTGGGTGTATTTCTTTGTTGGTTCTGAAAAATTTAAAGTTGTGCCATTGTTAGGGAATACATAGATTTTCTAAGGCTTAAAGTTTGGTAGGGAAGATGATGACAAAACCGCTAAGATGTTCCATTAACAATTACCCCTCGGGTCATGTCTTGCTACGAATGTCTGACTTTGAGTCCTTTTCCTCCCCCACTCCGCTTAAAATGATGCCTCCCAACGTGCCAATTAGACCCGAGATTGTACACAGCTCTGGGTCAGAAAGTCCTGATGACTATGATACCACACAGATAGCTTTTGAAGAAGAGAGACAAGATTACCAACAAAGAGTTGTCCGACCCGAGCCTCAACTCCTTGAGCTTGACTTTGAAAGCCTGGATATGGATCGGGCCTCATCGATATCTGAAGCTGATCTGCAGGAGGTGAGGGAGAGATTTGGTGTTCTCGATGAGATTTATCTCCTAGTCCCTGAAGAAGGTGATTTGGTGAGCCGTCCCAAAAGAGGTCGGGCAGCACTGTGTAGGGCTTTCTTCGATATGGGGTTGCGCTTACCCGTGCAAAAATATTTTGCAAAGATGCTGTCCAGCATGAATCTAGCCCCGTGCCAGCTGAACTTAAACTGGTAGAGGGTGTTGGCCGGCATCCACATGATATATAGCCAGGCCGAGTTAGGAGAATCAGACTTCTGTGAACTACAGAGGTTATACCGAATGAATGCCAACCCGAAGGAATCCACGAACAAAAACTTTAAAGATAAGTGGTTCTGAGCCTAGGGCCATTGGGGAATGCTCCGGTGGGGAGATAACGAAGTCATAGTGTTGGACAATTATGACCCATAACATCACTATTTGTAAAAGACACGGTGTTTTTTGTACAAACTAACTATGTGACAAAGGAAATTTCTCTTTTATCATTTGTAATTGGATTACTTAGATATATAAATGATAAAAGTCCATATGATTAGTACCGGATTAGTAAGATATGAGACAATATTAATCCACGAAAGGTTTAATAATTAAATATCCCTAGTCGTAGTATTATCGAGACTGGACATCGATAATTCGGAATAGACTAGTATTACACTTGTGTGCGGTATGAAAGCTTAACGACATAGTTCTCATATATTTAAGTATTGGATACTTATGCAAGTGTGATAGGAGGTTCTGTTAGCCGTTGGATCAGGAACAGTTTCGCTCTGGATAGACCCCTCAGAATCCCATTGGTAGTATGACTATGTGTCTATGGGAATCCGAATCAGGGTAGGTGTATGTGGTCTTAACCTGAGACTTGCATCGCTAATACTTGCGACAATCAGTAAACTTTGGTTTTGGTCATTCGGAGCTTTAACAGGTTCTGTGTACGCCTCTTCTGGGTATACTGAGAATCATAGTGTATTGGGTGTGATGTCAAGATGGAAATATCATTTCAGTCATATGGAGATGATGATCACGCATGGATACAGAACTAGTACTCTTAAATGCTATAGCTATTGGGATAATATGACTAGGTCATGATTATCCGATTACAAAGACTAGTTGCTAGTGATCCGATATATGCTTCGTACGGGGCAGACACAATTCCCGCCCTATGTCTTGCATGTGTCATCAGATACTGGATCGGAACACGTAATACATTGTATACTACGCCTGATACAGATTATATATATTCCATGTTGAATATATTTCTGCAGAATTGGGTAGGCATGGTGCTTTGCTAGAAGCCAACCATGTCTTGTAAATCGGTAAGAACGTGGTACGGGGTACGCACGGGTTCGGATAGTCCGACGACAGGATTTACTGCCAACATATCCAGGGATCTCTTAGGTCGCTTCCCAAAGATTCACCGATGACATTTGACTCGAACAAAATTAATATGGGATTAATTATGAGAGAGAAAATTAATCTGGGATTAATTACGATTTTGCCTTTGCCCCTTTTCACATCTCTAGAAGTCTTCGGCCAAGCCTAGACCTTCTGGGATGTAGGAGTAAGATGCGCCTTGTGCTTCTTGCCCTTTTGCAAGCTCTGGCTCTGTCTCCTTGAGCATAGCCATTAACTCTCCAAAAGTTTTCTATTGCAATTAGTACTTCTAAGATCTAAGAATAGATCTATAAAGATCATTCAATTTCAATATCATACTGTAAGGATCTAATCCTTAGTCTGACAAAGAAATTAAGAAATCATTGCGACAAGCATAACGGATTGAGCACTAAATTTTCATCACGATGAGTCTTCCAAAGCTCATGCTCTATTATTTGCTCAACTCCGGGCTCAGGCTCGAGATGTCACTCTATCAAATAAAGTAACTTCTTGGCTCTCAGGACTATCCTGAGGTTCTATTCCCAATTTGAAAATTGAAGCCGTTTAAAGACATTTTCACCCAGGATTATGTTTGAAACGCTAATCTTTCAGTTCATCTTGATTGCTATAGTCAAACTATCCAATCAACGATTTCGGGTACAATCGAATATAATGATTACTATAGTCTAACTATATAATCAACTACTATTTGATTGGTTAAATTCAAATATATCGATTACTATAATCCAATTATATAATCAACTATAAATGAAGTAGTTTGAATATAGTCCAACTGTTTAATTAAAAAAACAATTGAATATTAGTCCAACTAATATATATAAATAATTGATGACGAAAAATGAAATGAGCGCGTATTGGCAAGTATCTAAAAGAAATTGTAAATTTAATACTTGCCTTCCACTATTTTTCGGCAAGCCTCTAACCCTCTGTGGAGTACTCGGGAAACCTAGTTTCCTAGTGGGCTAGGATCTCGTTAAATAACACACAACCTTAACTTTGGCCAATAATTGTATGAAACTTAACTAGGTAGATCTCTAAGATCAATTGGATCTCATCCAATTCCTAGATCCAGTAGGTCGACATCCAAGTCCGAAACATATATCCAATATATGTCAATATATCTGATATATTCTGTAACCTTTTTCCTCTGAATCAACTAAGCCTTGGCTTTGGCTCAACAAGCTTAATGAAACCAGTTAAGCGTGACCTATTGACAGTGGGAAAGCTTCGTAATCGAGGCCAATGAACAAGAAGTGACCTTGACTTTGGCCAACAAATCACAACTTGCCCAAGACGTACGATATGGAACAAAACTTTCGTGATTCAAACACATCCACGATGGACAAAGGTCTTGACTTTGGCCAACAAACGCATGCCAATCTTGGATCTTGAGAGAGAATCACTCAATGGAAGGAAAAACGCTTAATATAAAATGAGGGTTTTTGCGTAAATTGGCAACCAATTTATTATCTTTAATTAGGTCTCATCATACACCCTTAAGCATGCATTCTAAAAGCATAATAAGGGCGATATAAATAATAATGATATGCGGATGGATATATAAAAAATTGTTCCTAGAGAACAAATCTCTCCATTCCTCTCTCCCGCTAGCACTATTCTTACTTCTACCCAATTACATAATACTTCTAAAGAAACCTCATTTATATTGAGGGGAATTGGTGAGAAGAGAAATGCAATGAGATAATGAGATAATAGGCTGGACACACAGGTCCAATTTAATAAATTCTAAATTTATTACAACAATTTCTAAAATTGCCCTCACCCTTCTAATATCCATCCAATACATTATTCATACATACATCCAAGTATTCACACAAAGCATGTTATCAATCAATCTAATCCAATTAATTAATCTTTGATTAGTGACCATCCAATGTTCAAGCAACGATTTGATTTGCGCGAGTCCAACTCGTTTAAGATAAATACTCAAAGTACGTATTCTTGAATTATATTGAACTACAATTTTAAATCCAATTTAAATTATAATCAATACTAATTCATATTTAATTCCAAATTAAATAATTACACTTTCAATAGTTCCTTTTAGACTTGGATTCCAAATCCAATCTATACGGGTCTCAAAGGCCCAATTAGTATCCAATACTATTCAATTAAAGTCCAATGGGCTTTCAATTAATTCTTAAGGCATGAGCTTTGGCAATTATGGTCAAACCCAAGATGTCAAGGCCCAATTAGGAATCACCCTATGCCAAAAATCAATTTAGGCCCAATTATAATCTTAAAGGCCCAATTATCATATTTGGACTTTATGGAAATGATTTTAGGCCCAATTGGATCCAACCAATTATCCTAAACTAAACATGGCCCAACCAAGTCCATTAAGCCCAAATACAATAAATTAAATTAATACAACATTCCAAATTACATATTAATTCAATTAAAGTGCAATTACCATAATTAATTAATTAATCCAATGCTTCCAAAATACTAATTAATTCAATTAATCATGCCTTATTCCCAAATTCATGTCCAACACAAAATTGGGGCAAAATCAATCTTATAACATGCATCAAGGCTCACGGTTAAGGCATACAAAAATCATTCAATTTGATTTCAATCCAATTTAAATCATCATTCAATATTTCTATCATGCCAACAACACATCCAACATGTCAAATTTCAAAAATTCCCATGAGCTTATCTAGGGTATACATTCGGCCAAGCTATAGGATTTGGGGATTTTTGATCTAATCAATATTTCACAAATCCAATAATGCACAAATCCAATTAAACATCATATAAGCTCAACCAAATCATCAATTTAGGAAAATCAACCTCCAAACACAAAATTCCCAATTAAAGTCTTTAAACCCTAGAATTTCAAATCAAACTTAGGAGGCTCTGATACCATTGTAAGTGTTCCTAGAACATGCCAAGATCTCTAAGAGTAATTTGTGTGTGAATTAATCAAGAAAGTTTGCGGAATAACTTACATTGATTGGATGAGTTTCAAAACTTTTCCATGGATATTGAAGCTTCCAAGCTCATGGGTGAGTATCCCTATCACCTTTACTTGACTCCTTTAAGTGCTAGCTAGATCAAAATGAACCAAAAAATCGCCCTCCAAGAGAAGCAAGGTTTGGCTAAGAGAGAGGGATCCAATCGGTCTTAGTGAGACAAGGCCATTCGGCCAAGATCAAGGCCATTCGGCCAAGAACCATGGCCATTCGGCCAAGGTGCTTCAAGGCCAATCGGTCAAGGTGAGGAGGGAGAGAGATAGCATTTTGATATCTTTTGTTTCTAAAACAATAACTCAAAAATTCAACTTCATAAGTTGGTGTATATCCTTTTAAAAGAAAAAGCAAAGTGTGTTGTGTAAGTTACCATAATTACTCTCAACCACTTCCATCAACAAAAAGTGACTAGTGATGTAAGTTGGTAGGACCCACTTTAAATTCAAAATTCAAGTGGCTTCCTCAACACACTTCGGGCTCGGGTTCGTTTAATCTGAGTAAACGATTTTTCCGTCGCGACATAATTAAATCCAATTTAAATAAATAATAATGCCTAGCAAAATTATTACGAAAGTTGCTTACTAATTAATTCTAAATGAATTTGTTCGCCCTAATTAAAATCCAATTTTAATTCCGCTTTGAAATCCGATTTCATTTAATATATCTAATATATTATTTAATCGATTAATTCTAAATTAATCATTCTCTCTCTTCAATTCAAATTTTATCCCAGATAAATTCTTGCCGAAATTAATCCCAGATTAATTCTTTCTCTCATAATTAATCCCAGATTAATTTATTGTTCGAGTCAAGCATCATCGGTGAATCTTTGGGATGCGACCCAAGAGATCCCTGGATATGTTGACAGTAAATTCCCATATTAAAATCGGTGAAAGCTTGGCTTTCAATAAAATTCTCCATGAATAACATGGGAGAGGCAACATTTATTCTAGGAATAAAGATCTACTAGGATAGATCTAAAAGTTGTTGGCACTCTCCGAGAGCTCGTACATTGTTAGACATGTACGTGACCTGGTGTCTCATATGCTTTGAGCATCTAAAGTCACAATCAGGCCGATCCAGGTGATGGTCACTGGATTGATGTAAAGAACATCCTTGAGTATCTTAGATGAACTAATGATACTTTCTTAATTTATGGAGAAGGAGAACTTGAGGTAACTGGGTTCACTGTTGCAAGTTTCCGAACCGATGAAGACGACTTTGAGTCGCAATAAGATGTTCTTTACATCAATCCAGTGACCATCACTTGTGAAATGATTTAAGGCCGCACTCACCCCTCGCAAGGGAAGACCTCAAACTGTTGGGTTCGGAATGGTCCCTTACTTATGCCACTTGTAATGAACGAATTTGTGCAATAATATAAGCAAGTCTACGCAACATACATACGCAAGAATAACCAATATCTAAATTTTCATACAACCTATATCTAAGTTTGCATACAACCTATATCTAAGTTTGCATACAACCTATATCTAAGTTTGCATGCATAAAAGTAAGTCGACATAACGGCAAGCACACAATTTCATAAACATATTAAATTGACAAATGCGGAAACAGAAATAAATAGTAATTATCTAAACATAAACATTGAAGAGATATAATAAAGCTCATAATACGAAAGAAATAACTAAATCATGCATGGAAATAACGTGTTATTTCTAATGAACCATGGATAAACGCAAGATTATATAAAATGAAATATGTGTGTTTCTCAAGTAGTACGTGGAATTGTATCCCAAGTTCAGACCGCACTACCGTCCATTCGGATTTGGCTACGGAATTTACGTCTGGGTTTCCATCCGATATACTAGGAGAGATAGCACAAAATCATTCATCCCACAACAATAACATACATGAACCAACCATACGCATGCGAAGAAATACTAAGAAATAATTAAAAAGATGAATGAGAATAAATAAAATGGAGCCCTCAGGTCTTACCTTTTAAGTCGCCTCTTGGAAGTGCTTTACGCGGCCGTCAGAAGGGTTAATGCTCCGCAACTCCTCTCGTTCACTGGTTCACTATTTTCCTTCGTTGCCTCGCTGTTTTGGGCTGCCGTTTTCTCTGTTTTGGGGTATTATTTTTGGTAAAATAGGGGACTGTTTTAGGGTTATTTGGCCACTGTTTTGGGGTATTTTTGTGACTTTTTTTGTTGCAGTTTTCTTGCGGTAATGCAGAGGTTGTTTTAGGTGGCTGTTGTTTCGGCTCACTGGATTTGGTTCGGTGAAGGCTATTTGTTGACTAGGTTTGTGTCTTTGTTTGGTATTTTTCTGTTGTTTTGCTCGGTCAGGTGTGGGTTCTGTTTGAAGGATTTATTGTTTTGTGTTGCTCGTGTGTATTGTTGGTTTGTTAGCTAGTGGCTTGCTGATTGTGTGTAAGGTATGTGTACGGCTTGAGGGACGTGTGTGTGCCAAATTGAGAGAAGTGCCGAGTGTATGAGTGACCAAGAAGATTAGGGTTAGTAAGGGTTTTATTCTTGGTCGGTGGGTTTCTTCTTCACGTGGAGGGTTTATTTGTTTTGGTCTTCTTTGATGTTTGCTCGGCTGGTGCTGCTGGGTTCTTTGGAGAGAGAGAGAGAGATCCGAGAGTTTAGGGTTTTTTGGTAGTGTCAGTTTGTGAGTGAGAATGAATGGTGATGGGTCTGTTTTGTGTGTGTGTTCGTCAGGGCTTCATATTTGTTGATGTTTGAATCGGTGGAGAGAGGCTTTGGTGGGTTGATTTGTTTTATTTGTGAGATGCCGAGAGGTGAGAGCCAAGAGGAGTTTGTGCATGAAGAGAGTGATCAGAGAGATAGAGTTAGGTTTTTTTCTTTTTTTTGTTGTCAGTCGTGAATGTGGTGAAAGAGCTAGAGGTCTTAAGGTTTGGTTTGTGATCCTTTTTATAAGAAGGGATTAGGGTTGTCCTTATTTGGGTAAGAAAGAAATCATGCAATCATGGGGGGTATATTTTAATTAGTGTGTCATAAGGAAAAGATCTATTCAATTAGGAAGGTGACTTGATTTAGTTTAGGAAAGGGATTTATTGGATTTGATTTGATTTTTTTAATTTAGGCATGAGATTTATTTAAATTAGGAATGTGATTTTTTTGGATTTTAACATGTGTTTAATGTGTTTGATATTTTTTGGATGGGTTTTTGATGGGCTTGGGCGTGTGGAGTTTGGTTCTTTGGTGGGCTTGGGTGTGTGGTTGGTGGTATGTAGGCTGAGGATAAAGTTTAAAACAAAGATCCAACGAGCGAACCCGAGACAAGGCAAACGAATAAAATCCAACAATGTATTTATTTTGGAATTTTCCCTTCTGACGTCTATTTCCTGCGACTTCCGCAACTTATCGGGTAGTGCCTCCACACGAGGCTTATCATCGGGACTTATGCAAAAATGCAATACCTACAGTCCCCCCACTTTAATGGGTTTGTGCAGTGTGTGACAGTGATAATTCTATCAAAGTCATTCATGGATTTTTACTTACCTGGCTCGCCAGCTGCTGCCTAACTTTCTTGCTCTGAGATGCTTCAAACTGTGTTGATGTGGTGGTGAGGTGTTTTGACCCCTGGTCCATTCCCGAATCGTGCCTGAGGGGTGGTACATTCTCGAACCGTACCGATGTGAGTTGCTTCGATCTCCGAGATTCATTCCCAAACTGAGTTGATAATGTGGGCATCGACCCTGAACTGCTGATAATGTGGGCCTCGACCCTGGGATTCATTCCTGAAACTGCTAATAGTGTGGGCCTCGACCCTGGGATTCATTCATCCTGAAACTGCTAATAGTGTGGGCCTCGACCCTGGGATTCATTCCCAAAGCTGTTGACAGTGGGCCTCGACCCAGGATTCATTCCCAAAACTGCTGATAGTGTGGGCCTCGACCATGAGATTCATTCCAGAAACTGCTGATAGTGTGGGCCTCGACCCTAGGATTCATTCCCAAAACTGCTGATAATGTGGGCCTCGACCTTGGGATTCATTCCTGAAACTGCTGATAATGTGGGCCTCGACCCTGGGATTCATTCCCGAAACTGCTGATAATGTGGGCCTCGACCATGGGATTCATTCCCAAAACTACTGATAATGTGGGCCTCGACCTTTGGATTCATTCCCGAAACTGCTGATAATGTGGGCCTCGACCCTGGGATTCATTCCCGATGCTTGCTGGTGGTGTGGGCCTCGACCATAGGATTCATTCTCGATGACTGCTGATGGTGTGTTTTGCCATTCCCCGCTTGCCCGTATTTGCCATTTTTCATTTTCTTTAAAACCTGTGAACAAAAACAAGACAAAATTGCGTGTAGTATATGACGTGTATGCATGCATGCATGAATATGTTTCCTATTCCGATGGGTTAGGCCTTCTTTGTGCTACTCGGCGCCCATTGCCTACAGAAGTCTTTGATCGCCCCCTGGGCCTGCTTACAGTTTCCTTTTGTCAATTCTACTCTGGTGATTGCTCAGTTTTCTCTGGTCCTATGACTCAAGATTCTGTTATGTCCCTTATTCGCGAGATAGTAGACCGGTCACCCCCACACTTGGTTTAGCTATATGTTCGCGTTCTGGCACTAGGTCAAAGTAGATCATGTGATGCGACGTTCCATATCAACATACTATACTGCCTCTTACGAAATAGTCCCAATAGTTATAGATATTGTTGCCCTCAAAGGATGCCCAGTGTCGAAACCAAAGAACCTTCAAAAAACTCGATGCAACTCAATCCAAGCGTTTGAATACATGATCTGAACCAGACTCAAAATGTGTGTGTGCCCAGGTTCTTTTACAGCTTGATCCTTAGGTAAACCAACTCAATGATTTTGTTTCAAAGAATGGGATCGATGGGTCAAACCAACCTAGATGTCTTGATCATGCTATGCAAATACTTCTCCGTACTCAATAAGATATGGTTAATTTTTCTTTTCTTTCGTCTTTTTTTTTCAACACCCCTACCCTTTAAGGTAGCATTTCTCCTCATGGTGGTCCTAATACTCGCCCATGGGTAGCTTCACGCTTATCGGTTATAGGTGGTTTATATTTTCTTCTTTAGAGACTTTTCTTTTGTTTCCAACCATACCATATATCGTAACACAAGTAAGTCAGGATGGATATCTAAGCGAGCGATCATTCATCGATGTGCAATCTCTTCAACTAGTCACCTTGCCGACTACTCCGGCTTTCGCTGTTAAGATCCTATAATTAAATGCTCGCGAGTCTAGTCAAGATCAACTACTCAAAATATCGGATGAGAGTACCTCTCGCACTTATAGTTTCTAAGGTTCCAACCTAGGGCAAACAATTTCATCATCGACTAATGCTTAACTATTGAGGAAAAAACTCGAACAAGTAGGCAAAAGTCAATGTCTTTATTATTAAAAATACAGGATTGCAATCAAATAAACCAGGGAAAACATCTTCATCGTCTGCAGCATTGTCTTCTTCCTCAGCATATTTGGAGGACAAAGGTTTCGGGTAGGCCGGAGTTGATCATGTAGGTGGGTGGTGGAACAGAGTGGTAGTTGGGTAGATGATTTATGTGTGTGTTGGGTTGTTCTTTTTCTAGGTTGGGTATTTTATGTGAGTCAATAAGGTCCTGGATCTCATGCCTAAGGCAGGGGCAATTGTCAGTTTTGTGGCCTTTTTGCTGATGGAAGTAACAGTATAGGTTTAAGTCAAAGTAGTGTGGCACAGGGTTCGGAAATGGTCTAGGTTGTCTATTCAGCTTTTCGAACACCATTGACAATGGTCTACCAAGATCGGAGAATCACCTATTTTTGATGGCAGCGACCTCAGCAGTAGCGGGCTTAGTCTCAGAAGGCCCCCCAAAAGTCCTTCTATTCTGGCCATAGAACTTTCTGTTCTTAACTTATTCCTCCTCAATATCCATAACAGTCTCCCTCAACTGTCGAAAATCACCAATCATAGAGGTCATCCTCCTCAGCTTGCCGTAAATAGATGGGTTAGTACCCTTGATGATCATCTTGATCTGGTAATTCTCCGAGGGCCGAGTCTGCATCTTCAAAAGCTGACTCCTCCAGCGATCTATATAATCCTTGAAGCTCTCCTCCGGCTTCTGTTTGGTATTCTCCAAGTCGCGAAGCGATAAGTCGATCTCCAAATCCGTGACATACTGCTTCAGAAAGGCCTCTGCTAATGCCCTCCAATCATCCTTGACCTTCCTCTCCAGGCCATGATACCACACCACATGTGCCCCCTCAAGTGACATCCCAAACATCTTCTGAACCTGATGCTTCGACAGACCTATCGAACTCATCACAGAAACATACTGTCGAAGATGAACCGTTGGATCCCCGTTCCCATTGAACTTGGCTATGTCGGTCATCTTGAAATGAGAAGGCAGCTACTCCTCGAAAGTCATCACCTCGTAGTCTAGCAAATCCTCATGCTTACCCCTCATCTTACGGGTAACTGACTCTACCTGATCCCTGAGTTTCTGCAACTCGGCCTGAGACCCGGCTACCCTTCCCGCGGTGTACTCAACCATGTCATCATCAAAAACATGGATCTCATCACTCATCCTGTTCGGAGGCTCTTCACGCCTGGCATTATCAGAGCTTCATGCCCCTCCTGCGCGGGGTGCTGCCATATTGGCTATAGCGGCGGTTAATATTTGTAACTTTTTCGGTAATCTTAGTGAGATTAGTCTCCAACTGATCCATGCGAGAACCTTCGTTATCAGACTCACTCATGTTTGCTAACGGTCTTTTGACGAGTCTTCCTTCCTCTCTAACCCAACGGAAATCTATGGCGGCTTTAAAACTACGAGTTAGCATGGTACATGTATGCGTGCGATGCATGAAATATATAAAACACGTGAGGTAATCAAACATAATATATCCTTCTGACCTTATTTCTCCCGCACTGATGATAAACCTATTTTTGGTTCTAAGTACGGCTTATAAAATCGCTCTCTCCTATGCTACAGGGTGAACCTCGGCTACCTTGGTCTGTTTCCATCGGTAAAAGACAAAGACCGCCCATTAATAACATGGACTAAGCCGATTATGGGATCATGCCATTGTCTAGGAACGACGAATTGGGCTTTCGGCAACCGTGGCCGTGGGGATGAACTTAGAAGCATCAAAAATATAAAATTTTGCCGTAACAAGGCATATCCTTTCTGGATGAAAGCCAGTACAGATATCGAACTCATGCTTCTAGCAGATTTGGATCATGTTTGGACTTTCTAAGCCCATCAAGATTTTCATACAAGTTGGCCCATTGTCATTTCAAAGCATTCAATCATATTATTGCGAGGTGTAAACTTGTCCCAGTTGAAAAAGGCCCAACAGGTTTACACTTTTGCAATAACGTGGCTAAACAACTTCAAATGATAAGGGGCCCAAACACAAAGTGGCCCATGTCATGAGACATAAACTCATCCCAATTTAAATGGCCCAACAAGTTCACATCTCATGATTAGAAGTCCAAATAATGATGGTCCCAAACACAAGCATGAAATGGTGGCTTCTATAGGTCATACAACTATGGTTCACATGCGGGTGTATAGGAGTATAGACAAAGGCTCTCACCGGCGAAGGGTTTCCCACAACTAGGTCTCCCTACTCAAGGGTTCGGACGACCAAATGAGCGCACCCTTTTTTATACGCTAAGGTACATGCCCACGAGTGATGATACATGAATGACTGTCAAATAGATTTCTTATTGAAGATTCCCCAGAGGAAGGGTGGAGCGAACTCTCTTAAATACCCTTGCCTCTTAGGCTCTTATCGCCTTGGTGACATGAATAAACAACAGATCATCCAAATTAGTCCATCACTTTAGATGATTACCCAGATGTCTTCACAACTTTTCCTTTTGGCTATAAAAAGGTAGTGAGTGAGGGAAGACACCAAATCATTATCTAACTCCAATATTACCCTAGGTTAAATCAACTCTAGTCAAGGTTAACAAAAACACAAATCACAAATATTACAAGACATTATTTCGGGGCTGATTCTCTATCCCCAGTGGAGTCGAAAGACTATAGGACACAGAAATCGGTGACGCTGTTCCGAGCTCGCGGCCCGGTCAGGAGTACGGAGTAGCTCGCGGGGGAATAAACCGGAGAATAATGGAGTCACCAGCCAGTGTGAACTGGGAAATGATTTAAGGCCGCTTTCACCCCTCGCAAGGGAAGACCTCAAACCGTTGGGTTCAGAATGGTCCCTTACTTATGCCACTTGTAATGAACGGATTTGTGCAATAATATAAGCAAGTCTACGTTATATACATATGCAAGAATAACCAATATCTAAATTTGCATACAACCTATATCTAAGTTTGCATACAACCTATATCTAATTTTGCATACAACCTATATCTAAGTTTGCATGCATAAAAGTAAGTCGACATAATGGCAAACATACAATTTCATAAACATATTAAATTGACAAATGCGAAAACAGAAATAAATAATGATTGTTTAAACATAAACATTGAAAAGATATAATAAAGCTCCTAATACGAAAGAAATAACTAAATCATGCATGGAAATAACGTGTTATTTCTAATGAACCATTGATAAACACAAGATTAGATAAAATGAAATATGTGCATTTCTCAAGTAGTACGTAGAATTGTATCCCAAGTTCAGACCGTACTACTGTCCATTCGGATTCGGCTACGGAATATATGGATGGGTTTCCATTCGATATACCATGAGAGATAGCACAAAATCATTCATCCCACAACAATAACATACATGAACCAACCATACGCATGCGAAGAAATACTAATAAATAATTAAAAAGATGAACGATAATAAATAAAAGGGTGCCATCAGGTCTTACCTTTTAAGTCGCTTCTGGAAGTGCTTTACGCGACCGTCAGAAGGGTTAATGCTCCGTAACTCCTCTAGTTCACTGGTTCACTATTTTCCTTCGTTACCTCGGTATTTTGGGCTGCGTTTTCTCTATTTCTGGCTGCTGTTTTGGGGTATTATTTTTGGTAAAATAGAGGACTGTTTTAGGGTTATTTGGCCACTGTTTTGGGGTATTTTTTTGACTGTTTTTGTTGCAATTTTCTTGCGCTAATGCATGGGTTTTTTTAAGTGGTTGTTGTTTCGGCTCACTGGATTTGGTTCGGTGAAGGCTATTTGTTGACTAGGTTTGTGTCTTTGTTCGGTATTTTTTTTGTTTTGCTCGGTCAGGTGGTGGGTTCAATTTGAAGGATTTATTGTATTGTGTTGCTCGTGTGTATTGTCGGTTTGTTAGCTAGTGGCTTGCTGAGTGTGTGTAAGATGTGTGCACGGCTTGAGGGACGTGTGTGTGCCAAATTGAGAGAAGTGCCGAGTGTATGAGTGACCAAGAGATTAGGGTTGGTAAGGGTTTTATTCTTGGTTGGTGGGTTTCGTCTTCACGTGGATGATTTATTTGTTTTGGTTTTCTTTGATGTTTGCTCGGCTAGTGCTGCCTGGGTTCTTTAGAGAGAGAGAGAGATTCGAGAGTTTAAGGATTTTTGGCAGTGTCAGTTTGTGGGAGAGAATGAAGGGTGAGGGGTCTATTTAGTGTGTGTGTTCGTCAGGGCTTCATATTTGTTGATGTTTGAATCGGTGGAGAGGGGCTTTGGTGGGTTGATTTGTTTTGTTTGTGAGATGCCGAGAGGTGAGAGCCAAAAGGAGTTTGTGCGTGAAGAGAGTGATCAGAGAGATAGAGTTAGTTTTTTTCTTTTTTTTGTTGTCAGCCGTGAATGTGGTGAAAGAGCTAGGGGTCTTAAGGTTTGGTTTGTGCTCCTTTTTATAAGAATGGATTATGGTTGTCCTTATTTGGGTAAGAAAGAAATCATGCAATCATGGGGGGTATATTTTAATTAGTGTGTCATAAAGAAAAGATCTATTCAATTAGGAAGGTGACTTGATTTAATTTAGGAAAGGGATTTATGGGATTTGATTTGATTTTTTAATTTAGGCATGAGATTTATTTAAATTAGGATTGTGATTTGTTTGGATTTTAACATGTGTTTAATGTGTTGGATATTTTTTGGATGGGTTTTTGTTGGGCTTTGGGCGTGTGGAGTTTGGTTCTTTGGTGGGCTTGGGTGTGTGGTTGGTGGTATGTGGGCTGAGGATAAAGTTTAAAACAAAGATCCAACGAGCGAACCCGAGACAAGGCAAACGAATTAAATCCAACAATGTATCTATTTTGGAATTTTCCCTTCAGACGTCTATTTCCCGTGACTTCCGTAACTTATCGGGTAGTGCCTCCATACGAGGCTTATCATCGGGACTTTTGCAAAAATGCAATACCTACAGTCGCCCCCACTTTAATGGGTTTGTGCAGTGTGTGACAGTGATAATCCTATCAAAGTCATGCACAGATTTTTACTTACCAACTGTTGACAGTGTGGGCCTCGACCCATGAATTCATTCCCAAAACTGCTGACAGTGTGGGCCTCGACCCAGGAATTCATTCCCGAAACTGCTGATATAGTGTGGCCTCGACCATGAGATTCATTCCTGAAACTGCTGATAGTGTGGGCCTCGACCCTAGAATTAATTCCCGAAACTGCTGATAATGTGGGCCTCGACCTTGGGATTCATTCCTAAAACTGCTGATAATGTGGGCCTCGACCCTGGGATTCATTCCCGAAACTTCTGATAATGTGGGCCTCGACCCTGAGATTCATTCCCGAAACTGCTGATAATGTGGGCCTCGACCGTGGGATTCATTCCCAAAACTACTGATAATGTGGGCCTCGACCTTGGGATTCATTCCCGAAACTGCTGATAATGTGGGCCTCGACCCTGGGATTCATTCCCGATGCTTGCTGGTGGTGTGGGCCTCGACCCTAGGATTCATTCTCGATGACTGCTGATGGTGTGTGTTGCCATTCCCCACTTGCCCGTATTTACCATTTTTCATTTTCTTTAAAACCTGTGAACAAAAACAAGACAAAATTGCGTGTATATGACGTGTATGCATGCATGCATGAATATGTTTCCTATTCCGATGGGTTAGGCCTTCTTTGTGCTACTCTGCGCCCTTGCCTACAGAAGTCTTTGATCGCCCCCTGAGCCTGCTTACAGTTTCCTTTGGTCAATTCTACTCTGGTGATTGCTCAGTTTTCTCTGGTCCTATGACTCAAGATTCTGTTATGTCCCTTATTCGCGAGATAGTAGACCGGTCGCCCCCACACTTGGTTTAGCTATCTGTTCTTCGCTTCTGGCACTAGGTCAAAGTAGATCATGTGATGCGACGTTCCATATCAACATACTATACTGCCTCTTACGAAATAGTCCCAATAGTTATACATATTGTTGCCCTCAAAGGATGCCCAGTGTCGAAACCATAGAACTTTCAAAGTACTCGATGCAACTCAAATCCGAGCGTTTGAATACATGATCTGAACCAGACTCAAAGTGTGTGTGTGCCCAGGTTCTTTTACAGCTTGATCCTTAAGTAAACCAACTCAATGATTTTGTTTCAAAGAATGGGATCGATGGGTCAAACCAACCTAGATGTCTTGATCATGCTCTGCAAATACTTCTCCGTACTAAATAAGATATGGTTTCTTTTTCTTTTCTTTCATTTTTTTTCAACACCCCTACCCTTTAAGGTAGCATTTCTCCTCATGGTGGTCCTAATACTCGCCCATGGGTAGCTTCACGCTTATCGGTTATAGGTGGTTTATATTTTCTTCTTTAGAGACTTTTCTTTTGTTTCCAACCATACCACATATCGTAACACAAGTAAGTCATGATGGATATCTAAGCGAGCGATCATTCATCGATCTGCAATCTCTTCAACTAGTCACATTGCCGACTACTCCGGCTTTCGCTGTTAAGATCCTATAATTAAATGCTCGCGAGTCTAGTCAAGATCAACTACTCAAAATATCGGATGAGAGTACCTCTCGCACTTATCGTTTCTAAGGTTCCAACCTAGGGCAAACAATTTCATCATCGGACTAATGCTTAACTATTGAGGAAAAAAATGGAACAAGTAGGCAAAAGTCAATGTCTTTATTATTAAAAATGCAGGATTGCAATCAAATAAACCAGGGAAAACATCTTCATCACCTTAGCATTGTCTTCTTCCTCAGCCTATGGTTCTTCACTACCGCAATCCCTTATCCCCATGTAAGAAGATTGGTGGTTGAGAATTTGGAGGACAAAGGTTTCGGGTAGGCCGGAGTTGATCATGTAGGTGGGTGGTGGAACAGAGTGGTAGTTGGGTAGATGATTTATGTGTGTGTTGGGTTGTTCTTTTTCTAGGTTGGATATTTTATGTGAGTCAATGAGGTCCTGGATCTCATGCCTAAGGCGGGGGCAATTGTCAGTTTCGTGGCCTTTTTGCTGATGGAAGTAACAGTATAGGTTTAAGTCAAAGTAGTGTGGCACAGGGTTCGGAATTGGTCTAGGCTCTAAAGGTTTCAGGAGTCATTGTCTATTCAGCTTTTCGAACACCATTGAAAATGGTCTACCAAGATCGGAGAATCACCTATTTTTGATGGCAGCGACTTCAGCAGTAGCGGGCTTAGTCTCAGAAGGCCCCCCAAAAGTCCTTCTATTCTGGCCATAGAACTTTCTGTTCTTAACTTATTCCTCCTCAATATCCATAACAGTCTCCCTCAACTGTCGAAAATCACCAATCATTGAGGTCATCCTCCTCAGCTTGTCGTAAATAGAGGGCTTACTACCCTTGATGATCATCTTGATCTGGTAATTCTCCGAGGGCCGAGTCTACATCTTCAAAATCTGACTCCTCCAATGATCTATATAATCCTTGAAGCTCTCCTCCGGCTTCTGTTTGGTATTCTCAAAGTCGTGAAGCGATAAGTCGATCTCCAAATCCGTGACATACTGCTTCAGAAAGGCCTCTGCTAATGCCCTCCAATCATCCTTGACCTTCCTCTCCAGGCCATGATACCACACTACATGTGCCCCCTCAAGTGACATCCCAAACATCTTTTGAACATGATGCTTCGACAGACCTATCGAACTCATCACAGAAACATACTGTCGAAGATGAACCGTTGGATCCCCGTTCCCATTGAACTTGGCTATTTCGGGCATCTTGAAATGAGAAGGCAGCTACTCCTCGAAAGTCATCACCTCGTAGTCTAGCAAATCCTCATGCTTACCCCTCATCTTGCGGGTAACTGACTCTACCTGATCCCTGAGTTTCTGCAACTCGGCCTGAGACCCGGCTACACTTCCCGCGGCGTACTCAGCCATGTCATCATCAAAAACATGGATCTCATCACTCATCCTGTTCGGAGGCTCTTCACGCCTGGCATTATCAGAGCTTCATGCCCCTCCTGCGCGGGGTGCTGCCATATTGGCTATAGCGGCAGTTAATATTTGTAACTGCTCGGTAATCTTAGTGAGATTAGTCTCCAACTGATCCATGCGAGAACCTTCGTTATCAGACTCACTCATGTTTGCTAACGGTCTTTTGACGAGTCTTCCTTCCTCTCCAACACAACGGAAATCTATGGCGGCTTTAAAACTACGAGTTAGCATGGTACATGTATGCGTGCGATGCATGAAATATATAAAACACGTGAGGTAATCAAACATAATATATCCTTCTGACCTTATTTCTCCCGTACTGATGATAAACCTATTTTTGGTTCTAAGTACGGCTTATAAAATCGCTCTCTTCTATGCTACAGGGTGAACCTCGGCTACCTTGGTCCGTTTCCATCGGTAAAAGACAAAGACCGCCCATTAATAACATGGACTAAGCCGATTATGGGATCATGCCATTGTCTAGGAATGACGAATTGGGCTTTCGGCAACCGTGGCCATGGGGACGAACTTAGAAGCATCCAAAAGTATAAAAATTTGCCGTAACAAGGCATATCCTTTCTGGATGAAAGCCAGTACGGATATCGAACTCATGCTTCTAGCATATTTGGATCATGTTTGGACTTTCTAAGCCCATCAAGATTTTCATACAAGTTGGCCAATTGTCATTTCAAAGCATTCAATCATATTATTGCGAGGTGTAAACTTGTCCCCGTTGAAAAAGGCCCAAGAGGTTTACACTTTTGCAATAACGTGGCTAAACAACTTCAAATGATAAGGGGCCCAAACACAAAGTGGCCCATGTCATGAGACATAAACTCATCCCAATTTAAATGGCCCAACAAGTTCACATCTCATGACAAGAAGTCCAAATGATGATGGTCCCAAACACAAGCATGAAATGGTGGCTTCTATAGGTCATACAACTATGGTTCACATGCGGGTGTATATGAGTATAGACAAAGGCTCTCGCTGGCGAAGGTTTCCCACAACTAGGTCTCCCCACTCAAGGGTTCGGACCACCAAAAGAGTGCACCCTTTTTTATACGCTAAGGTACGTGCCCACGAGTGATGATACATGAATGACTGTCAACTGGATTTCTTATTGAAGATCCCCAGAGGAAGGGTGGAGCGAACTCTCTTAAATACCCTTGCCTCTTAGGCTCTTATCGCCTTGGTGACAGGAATAAACAACAGATCATCCAAATTAGTCCATCACTTTAGATGATTATCCAGATGTCTTCACAGCTTTTCCTTTTGGCTATAAAAAGGTAGTGAGTGAGGGAAGACACCAAATCGTTATCTAACTCCAATATTACCCTAGGTTAAATCAACTCTAGTCAATTTTAACAAAAACACAAATCACAAACATTACAAGACATTATTTCGGGGCCGATTCTCTATCCTCAGTGGAGTCGAAAGACTGTAGGACACAGAAATCGGTGACGCTGTTCAGGGCTCGCGGCCCGGTCAGGAGTACGGAGTAACCCACGGGGGACTAAACCGGAGAATAATGGAGTCGCCACCCAGTGTGAACTGGGAAATGATTTAAGGCCGCACTCACCCCTCGCAAGGGAAGACCTCAAACCGTTGGGTTCAGAATGGTCCCTTACTTATGCCACTTGTAATGAACGGATTTGTGCAATAATTTAAGCAAGTCTACGCAATATACAAATGCAAGAATAACCAATCTAAATTTGCATACAACCTATATCTAAGTTTGCATACAACATAAATCTAAGTTTGCATACAACCTATATCTAAGTTTGCATGCATAAAAGTAAGTCGACATAACGGCAAGCACACAATTTCATAAACATATTAAATTGACAAATGCGGAAACAGAAATAAATAATGATTGTTTAAACATAAACATTGAAGAGATATAATAAAGCTCCTAATACGAAAGAAATAACTAAATCGTGCATGGAAATAACGTGTTATTTCTAATGAACCATGGATAAACACAAGATTAGATAAAATGAAATATGTGCATTTCTCAAGTAGTACGTGGAATTGTATCCCAAGTTCAGACCGTACTACTGTCCATTCGGATTCGGCTACGAAATTTATGTCTGGGTTTCCATTCGATATACCAGGAGAGATAGCACAAAATCATTCATCCCACAACGATAACATACATGAACAAACCATACGCATACGAAGAAATACTAATAAATAATTAAAAAGATGAACAAGAATAATAAAAGGGTGCCATCATGTCTTACCTTTTAAGTCGCTTCTTGGAAGTGCGTTACGCGACCGTCAGAAGGGTTTATGCTCTGTAACTCCTCTGGTTCACTAGTTCACTATTTTCCTTCGTTGCCTCGGTATTTTGGGCTGCCATTTTCTCTATTTTGGGGTATTATTTTTGGTAAAATAGAGGACTGTTTTAGGGTTATTTGGCCACTGTTTTGGGGTATTTTTTTGACTGTTTTTGTTGCAATTTTCTTGCGCTAATGCATGGGTTTTTTTAAGTGGTTGTTGTTTCGGCTCACTGGATTTGGTTCGGTGAAGGCTATTTGTTGACTAGGTTTGTGTCTTTGTTCGGTATTTTTTTTGTTTTGCTGGTCGGTCAGGTGGTGGGTTAATTTGAAGGATTTATTGTATTGTGTTCCTCGTGTGTACTGTCGGTTTGTTAGCTAGTGGCTTGCTGAGTGTGTGTAAGGTGTGTGCACTGCTTGAGGGACGTGTGTGTGCCAAATTGAGAGAAGTGCCGAGTGTATGAGTGACCAAGAAGATTAGGGTTGGTAAGGGTTTTATTCTTGGTCGGTGGGTTTCGTCTTCACGTGTAGGATTTATTTGTTTTGGTTTTCTTTGATGTTTGCTCGGCTGGTGCTGCCTGGGTTCTTTAGAGAGAGAGAGAGATCCGAGAGTTTAAGGATTTTTGGCAGTGTCAGTTTGTGGGAGAGAATGAAGGGTGAGGGGTCTGTTTTGTGTGTGTGTTCGTCAGGGCTTCATATTTGTTGATGTTTGAATCGGTGGAGAGGGGCTTTGGTGGGTTGATTTGTTTTGTTTGTGAGATGCCGAGAGGTGAGAGCCAAGAGGAGTTTGTGCGTGAAGAGAGTGATCAGAGAGATATAGTTAGGTTTTTTTTTTTGTCAGCCGTGAATGTGGTGAAAGAGCTAGGGGTCTTAAGGTTTGGTTTGTACTCCTTTTTATAAGAAGGGATTAGGGTTGTCCTTATTTGGGTAGGAAAGAAATCATGCAATCATGGGGGGTATCTTTTAATTAGTGTGTCATAAGGAAGAGATCTATTCAATTAGGAAGGTGATTTGATTTAGTTTAGGAAATGGATTTATGAGATTTGATATGATTTTTTTAATTTAGGCATGAGATTTATTTAAATTAAGAAGGTGATTTGTTTGGATTTTAACATGTGTTTAAAGTGTTGGATATTTTTTGGATGGGTTTTTTATGGGCTTTGGGCGTGTGGAGTTTGGTTCTTTGGTGGGCTTGGGCGTGTGGTTGGTGGTGGTGTGTGGCTGAGGATAAATTTTAAAACAGAGATCCAACGAGCGAACCCGAGACTAGGCAAACGAATTAAATCCAACAAGGTATTTATTTTGGAATTTTCCCTTCCGACGTCCGTTTCCCGCGACTTCGTAACTTATCGGGTAGTGCCTCCATACGAGGCTCATCATCGGGACTTATGCAAAAATGCAATGCCTACATATACAGAACTAGTACTCTTAAATGCTATAACTATCGGGATAATATGACTAGGTCATGATTATCCGATTACAGAGACTAGTTGCTAGTGATCCGATATATACTTCGTACGAGGCAGACACAATTTCAGCCCTAGGCCTAGCATGTGGCATCAGATACTGGATCGCAATACGGAATACATTGTATATTTCGCCTGATACAGATTATATATATTCCATGTTGAATATATTTATGGAGAATTGGGTAGGCATGGTGTTTTGCTAGAAGCCAACCATGTCTTGTAAATCGGAAAGAACGTGGTACGGGGTACGCACTTGTTCGGATAGTCCGACGACCGGATTTACAGCCAACATTTCCAGGGATCTCTTGGGTCGCTTCCCAAAGATTCACCGATGACATTTGACTCGAACAGGATCAATCTGTGATTAATTATGAGAGAGAAAATTAATCTGGGATTAATTACGGTAAGAATTAATAAAGGATTAATTATGAGACATAAAATTAATCTGGGATTAATTACGTCAAGAATTTATCTAGGATTAAATTCCTCTAGAAGAGAGAACACGATTAATTTGGAATTAATCGGTAAAGGAAATTTAATAGTGAAATTGGATTTTACTATTTAATTTATTTATTTGGGCTAAATAATATATCAGATATATTAATTGAAATTGGATTTCAATACGGAATTAAAATTAGATTTTAATTCAAGCGAACGAATTAATTTGGAATTAATTCGTAAGCGACTTCCGTAATAATTTTACTGGGTATTATTATTTAATTAAATTAGATTTAATTACGTAGCGACGGAAAATTCGTTTAGTCGGATTAAACGAACCGGGCCCAAAGTGTGTTGTGTAAGCCAACCAAATTTTGAATTTAAAGTGGTGGGACCCACTTTACTTACATCATGTGATTGACATGTGATGGAAGTGGTTGGGCATATTAAATGCAAAGTCTTTCACACAAAACACACACTTTTGAAACAAGTTATCAACTATTCACTCATCTCTCCCAATTTCTCTCTTTGGCCGAAACTACTACTCCTTGGAGGAGAAATTTTTTCTTTCAATTTTGTTCTTCCTAGCACATAAGAAGTCAATTTAAGGTGATAGGGAAACTCACCCTTGAGTTTGGAATGCAAAAGAAAGCTTGGAGCTTCCGAAATACAAAGAAAACGTTTTGAATCTCATCCGATCATTGTAAGTTTTTTCTGCAAACTTCTTGATGTATTCACACACAAATCTTCTTAGTGATCTTGTGGCATGTGTAGGACACTAACACATAGTAGTTCCCAACATTTTTTGGGTGGAAGGTAACAACCTGGCCTTGTCTCTTATTTTGAACTAACCCGTACTACTTTCCAACTCTTGTGAATCTTGCAGCCTGTTGGGGGGACATCCCAAAGGTCCACCATTTAAACCAGGTCAGGATAAAGAAAGCATCTGAATATGGAGATCATTACTGTAATCTCGTTGACCCCTCATCTCTAGCCGACTCGGGCCTCATCCCGAGCTCTCCACCACTCTAACTAACCCACCAACTCCCTGTTTTCCTATTGTGGTTTGTCTGATGTTGTTTTTCCCTTTACTTTCTCATGCTTAACAGTTCTTCTTTGTTTGCAAGAATGTCTAGTCAAATGGACCATCTTCTGATAGTCCAGAAGCTGGCCAAGGCTGCTCGGGGGAAGTCCAAGGGTGCCAGAGGCAAACTCACCACACCCATTCCTCCCGTGGTTAGGAGGAAAGTTACGTATTTTGCTTCCTCATCTGCCAGACCATCGAAAGCTTCTCAGGCTGTCCCAAAACCAACTTATTCAACCCAACCGCCTAGTACCCCTTAGCCAACCTCAACGGCGGGTGCATCTCATGCCCCACAAGCCATGCCAACAACTTTCTGACCCCAAAAATGACGCTCCCACCTGATCGGGGGTGAGAGATCAAATGACCCACCTTTTCCCAGCCTTCAAGCATATGGCCAAAATGGTCGGGCTGGAGAAAGCCAAAAGTTAGAAGATTTTTCTCATGAGGAGGTTGCCGACAAGGCTTCTGACTTCCATGGGCAGGTAACCGAACCTTCTCTCAAACGGCTTTCTCATTTGTTCTTCCATTCTGACCTCAAATTTTGTGTGCAGATGGCCTACCTCATGGCCGTAAACCTGGATTTGATAATCAGCACTCTATCTGATGGGATCAGGCCAAAGACTTCAAAGTCGTCTGATCGAGCAGGAGCTACAGTTGTCTAAGTAGTTGAAAATGACCAAAACTGAGATTGAAAGGCTTAAGACGGAGAACCGCAGTCTTAAGAAATCTGAGACTGATGCTCAGACTGAGGTAGGTGCCCTTCGCAGGGTCTCGAAATTTATAATGAAGGAGATGGATGATGCATAGGCATAGGCCACCCATCTGAGTGACGAGGTCAAGTTTTTTAAGTGGCAGCTTGCCTCCTCTGCGAAGTAACTGAAGGAAAAATCAGAGGAACTTGACAAATCTTATGAAAAATTGAGGAGAATGGAGGTCGAGGAGCTCAGTCGGGTGGATGCCGCTTAAGTGGAGGTAAAAATTGTAGGGGTGGAAAATTATGTTGGGATATTCGAAGTGCTCAAGCCCGACGCAAATTTGGACATTGTTCGCAAAGTGGTGAAGGTGTGCAAGGGGGAAGTATCTCTAGAAGAGGCCTTCCGTGACTTCTATGAAGACTCTAAAGATGGCCAAGATCCTGAGGTCGGCCAAGATCCCGAACCTATTTCCACTGTGCTGCCCGAAGGAGTCCTTGACCTTTCCTTCCTTGTTGCAGCGACTGAAGAAGCCACTAGTCTCTCCTATATTGTTGCTGATCCTGAAATACTGGTCCATGCCCCTAAGCTTTCTCCCGAGCCCTATCTATCCACTGCCGAACCCTTCGAGCCTACCGCTGAACCCGAGCAGCCTGCCGTTGAATCTGAGCAGCTTGCCGCTTAACCTTAGCCTTTTATTCTTGTATGTGTTTTTTGTATGGGTGACCCCGATGAGCCTTTTGTAACTGACAAAAAAGGAACTCGCAAATGGATTTTCCTTTGCACTTCCCTTTATTCGTCTATTTATTGCGTGTCTGACAAAGCCCCGAGGGCCGACTTCTTTTCTTCGACACTTAGCCAATTTTTCAAAATTCAACTCATTCGGTCCCCAAATGGATCCCACTACGTACAAACTTTGACACCCAAGCCCCATGAGAGTTCATTTCTATGACACTTAATAGATTCTGTATTCCTCCAAAAGTTATGGGCCTTCAACATTCGACCATGCATATAATCACAATAAGGCCTCGATGGGACATGACTCGACCCCAATCCAATAAAAAAACATTTGGCCACAAGGGAATGTTCCCTCATTGTGCCAATCAGCCCTTGGCTATAGGGGAGAAACCTCGACCCCATGCCAGAAAAATATGATGAGGCCTCGATAGGACACAACCCGACCCCCGAGCCAATAACAAACATTTGGCCATAATGGAATGTTCCTTCCTTGTGCCAATCAGCATTTGGCTATAGGGGAAAAACCATGACCCCATACAAGAAAAATATGAGGAGGCCTTGGTGGGACACAACCCAACCCCAAGCCAATAATAAATATTTGGCCATAAGGGATTGTTCCTTCATTGTGCCAATCAATACTTGGCTATAGGGGAGAAACCTCGACCCCAGGCCAGAAAAACATGATGATGCCTCAGTGGGACATAACCCGACCCCGATCCAATAACAAATATTTGGCCACAATGGAATATTCCCACATTGTGCCAAAAATACCCAGCCTCGGCAGAATGAATGCAGCCTCGAGCTGTCACAATATATCGAAACTTAAACGTAAGGGAAGATTTTCAACCTCTAACGCTTTATGGAGGTTAGTGAACGACGTCCCGCACCAAGCCCACCATTAAAACTAAAACAAAAATAAAGACAAGATGAAGCCTGGGGCAGCGTCATGCCCCATGCTACCCAAGACAACAACCTTAAACTTCACGATTCACCGTCCTGGAGAACCAAGTTATGGATCGAGGGGCGGCTACCGCCATGAGATCTTTCCCTTACTAGGTAGGCCCCAAGTCTGCAAACGCCACGGAGACCCTCAGGCCTTCCCCGTGCTATGCTCGTACGGATCCGAAATGGGATGGCTAGTGTCATAGGGGCATTCCCCTTCCCCGTGTTTGGCGTACCTGAGGTTACATGATGAGATAGCCAGAACTATGAGGGCATTCTTCCTCTCCGTTATCGGTATACCCGAGGTTACAAAATGGGATAGCTAGAATTATGGTGGCATTCTCCCTCCCCGTTAGCGGCATACCCGAGGTTACAAAATAGGATAGCCAGAACTACGAGGGCATTCTCCTTCCCCATTATCGGCATACCCGAAGTTACATAATGGGATAGCAATAACTACGGTGGCATTCTCCCTCCCTATTATCGGCATACATAAGGTTATATAATGGGATAACCAGAACTACGAAAGCATTCTCCATCCCCGTTATCGACATACCCGAGTTTACATAATAGGATAGCAAAAACTACAGGGGCATTCTCTCTCCTCATTATCGGCATACCCGAGTTTACATATACCACAAAGGTCGGTGCACTGAAGCTCACCAAAGTTGCAAGGCACTGGGTTGCGATGCTATACCCCTGGGTTTTAGTAACGGTACCGAGGATTGGTACGCCTCGGGGGGTTCGTGCTCTTCCCTCATGATTTCATCTCTTGGTGTATCCCGACCACGAGCATCTCGTAAGAGTATTAAATGCGGTTTTTCCTATCTAATAAATAACAAGAAATGTGAACAAGTTTTTTATTTAAATAAGGAAAATCTTATTCATATTCAAAGGATTTACTGTCATTCTTACAACTCTTTTAGGGTCGTTCTAAGGGAGGTTTATTGGAAGTTCCTTCGTCGTGCCTCTAGGCGATCCTTAGCAATGTCTTTCTGAGCCAAACTCTTCCTGAACAGTTCTTGACATCATCCTTCTGATTTTGATCGGAGGATTCCGGCTTGAATCTTCTAATGACCTCAATATCTTTGGGTGTATATGAATGTGCGTCAGCTCCGTGGAAGAATAGAAAAAGTTTTCCTCCTGACTAAGTTTGGGCTTCTAACTTTGTAGTTGATTACTTCTCATATTTCCACTTGTGGGACCACCATCAGATGTCTCACCCTCTATGCAATTAAAAGCTCGGAAAACCACCGGATATGCATGATAAACATGAGGTACTATAGAAACTGATCGAGTACAATTATATCACGAGCCTCATGCTACTCCATGATGATCATCACCATTGAGAACTAGAAAATTGGCAGGTCGAACGATGACCACCATTATTCCAAGAGAAGCTTGTCTGTTCCTTAGTTAAGAATGTCCAACTCCTGATATTACATTTCATTCAACAGCTCAATCCTAGATGGAGACTTCTGATAACATTCTTTACATTTCATTCAACAACTCAATGGGAATGTATTAGAAATATTTTCTTAACATCTCTACATTCCAGGACTTCTTGAGTCGGGTACCATCTAGCTGTTCCAAAAGTTAGGCACCCAACCTGACAGCTCGACCACTTTATATGACCCATCCCATTTGGCTCCCAATGAACCTTCCTTCGGCCTCCTTGTGTTCAAAGTAACTCTTCTCAAGACCAAATCCCAGGGGAGGAATGATCGCATCTGAACCTTCTTGTTGTAGAATCGGGCCATCCTTTTCGGATACACAGCCACCTTGACAGTCGACTTCTCCATTTTTTCTTCTATCAAATCAAGGTGGTGTATGACGAGCTCATCATTCTTCCCTTCTTCAAAATGCTTCACCCAATGAGTTGACACCCCGATCTCTACTGGGATGACTGCTTCACACCCATAGAGTCCTTGTAGGTCGTCCGATGTGCCCATTAAACCTCTGGTAGCTCCTCGACCAACAAACCCTTGCAGGTCCCGAGCCTCACCTTCACATTTCTCCTGATTATTTTATTTGTCGCTTCTACCTGCACATTTGACTTTGGCTGAGCAGGCGAGGCAAACCTCAATGTAATCTGAAGGTCCTCACAATGTTTCCTGATGCCATTGCTGTCAAACTGCTTCCCATTGTCTGTTATGATAGCCTGAGGGATCCTGAACCGACATACGATGTTCATCTTGACAAACTATGTTGTCTTCTTCTCTGTAATTGTGGACCACGACTCAGTTTCCACCCACTTGGTGAAGTAATCTATGGCAATAATGACAAATTTGGCGTGACCCCGACATGTGGGCATTGGCCAATGATGTATATCCCCCACTTAGCAAATAGCCAAGGACTTGCTAGTGAGGTCAGCTGCTCGGGGGGTTGTTGAGGTATGTTGGCGTTCTTCTGACAACCGTCACATGCTCATACCACCCTGACCCCGTCTCAGTGAATTGTCGGCCAGAAGAACCCTTGCCTTAGCGCCTTGTGGGCGATTGAATGACTTCCACCATGGCTTCCGCAAATTCTTTCATGAATTTCCCTGAGCACATAATCTGCCTCATGCGGCCCCAAACATCTCAAATAAGGCATAGTATACCCTATTTGGTACAACACCCCATCTATCAAACAGAACCTAGTGCTCTGATACTTCAGCTTCTTAGCCTATTTTTTGTCTTCGGGTACATCCCCCGTCTCCAAGTATTTCTTTATTTGGTCCATCCAAGATTCCTTCCCCTCAGTATGTTAGGGTTGGTGCTTATAGCACCATTTTTCTTATGTATTTCCTGTAATTACTTATGTAATATTTTATTATGAATAAAATAAATAATTTCTATTATATAACATCTCTTTTTATATATGGTAAAGATGTAACATACCTTAGAATAATTAGTTATGATACTTTTACAAAAGTGTCGCAACTGACATTGAGTTGTATTATGATGTTGTCATTCTTAGATAGTTCATAGTCAAAGTTTACATTACTTGGTCGGTAAAGTAAACCCGATGAGACTGGTACATGTCGTATTTTGCAATCTTGGATTCCAATGATTTCTCAATGAACCATGAGTCTTGGGGACTCGAATAAATGTGTAGGTGTTTATAGCAGATACTCTGAATGACTCACCAAAGATTCTTAACGGATGGTATACCAATGTCAATAAGAATCTTCTCCGGTTGAGTGAGCAAATGGATTCTTTGACTTGAGATATCATTAGAGATATATGAGTTATCCTCCACACTTAGATGACAGTCACATCATCGATCTATTTAGATCAGACCTCCGCATGTTCATTGGGTATGGACTGATGCTCATGATATCCTGTATGTATCAAGAAATGATATGTCAGTTCTGTGTACAGAGCATAGGTATTCAATATGGAATTAGCAATCTGTTAAATCCATGGGCCTGTGGTACACTGTAGAAGTGAGTTCTAAGTGTTATTAAGATATTACTAATAGAAGCGTCGACATGATTATATATATAGAGATTTGACGTTTATATGTATATCTCTGGAATAATCCTGATACCTTTGATGGAAGGATTATACGTATGCAATGATCTCGACCTGTATGTTCAGAGTTTATCTGTATTCATCATAATTTACGGGTGGATAGATTATGGACACGAAATTGGATTTCATGATGGATATGCCTGAATCTAGAGAGTCTCACAAATGAAATATACTCGTAGAGCACTAGGGCTACTTTTATGAATAATATTGATTATTTATAAATCGTTTAACTGTTAAACGAAAGATACATGGACCTAATGGTCATTCCCTAATTAATGTGTATTTGTATTTAATGAATGATTTTATTAAATACACATTAATTAAATGTCAAATTATGATATTTGACATATATATATATATATATATATATATATATATATATATATATATATATATATATATATATATATATTTGAATATTTAAAGTAAATATAATACATATATTTAAAATATTTATATTCAAATAATTATTTAATTATTAAATAATTAAAGTAATTAAATTATAAATATCTTAAGTTATGATTACTTTAGGAAATGGCTTTATTTGATTAATTTGACTTGTTGTAAATCATTAAATGTTCTAATGATCAAATACAACAAGTAAACTAGCTTTAATAAATTGAAACAACAAAATATCTAGATATTTATTTTTATTCCCAAAATTCGGCCAAGTGGTTGGGGGGAGTATACATTGTTTTATTTCATTTTTCATTCATTAGGTTAAGCCGCCAAAATATTACAAAGAAAAGTTTGAGAGAAAGTTGAAGAACAAAAGGAAAAACCTAAGCAAAGTTGGGAATTTTGTAAGTTTTTCTAAACTTTTTCAATTATAAAATTATTTCTATGTTTCTAGGCTTCAAAATATGTTGCTTAGAATTTTCTCTACTCTTTAAGCATGTAATTGAATGGTTTACATGTATGATTAACAAAGAAAGCTTGAAATGAGTTCATTAGCTCTCTTTTGGTTATTTTATAATCATGTTGTCATTCTAGAGTTGTTAGGCCACTCATTGATGACCTAGAATTGTTCTTGTATTATTTCAAAGTGGTGAGACTTGTTTGGTGTAGTGAAGATTGAATTAAAGTGTTGAATTTATTTAATTTTGTGTAATTTATTCAATTGATGAATTTATAAAATTAGGGTTCTTAACCCTTTCCAAATTTGGGGATTTTCATATATGTATTGAGTAATGATGTATATTAAATTTGGTGATGATTGGATTTCATCTTGACTTGTTTTGAACAAGATTTGACCAAATTGGACCAAATTGTAAATCCTGAAAAATTCTGGGTAGTTTCGGCAATTGTAAAAAAATTTGGAACTTTTGTTGCAATTTGTATTTTGATGTATTGGACATGTATAAATCATTTTGGGATTGATTTGGAATCACTTAAAATTGTATTTGACAAATTGAGGACCAAAATGAACAAAATACAAAGTATTGGGGCAATTCAGTAATTAAGAAGAAATTTGATTTCTTGGGTAAAAATTTCAGATTTTCAATATTGAGTAATTAAAATAAATAAATTTATTTTAATTGCCCGAGAACAATTTTGAAATCAGAAATTTTTGATTTTCCGCATTCCACTGCGTTACTCGGTAATACCCCTAAAAACCCCAACAAAATGGTATTAGAACGAGTCTGATTCTGAACAGTCGATATGATTATGCCTTTAAATTCAATGTTTAATTTAATCTTTACTTTATGCATGCATGTGTTTATTTTATTTGGTTAAAAAAGTAAAGCATTTTTGTGGAAAATCAATATTTGAAAATAAGATTTTATATTTAATATGTATTTGATGCATGTTACTTGGTCCATCTTGTCAATACCACTTATGGATAAATAATATACGACTATATCTGAGAACGTGCCAAAGCTGTGAGGGTATAGCCGATAGGAATTTATTTGTACCAGATATATTCTGATATTAGGTGAATTCAAGCAAAAGCGGAATCCTGAACTTGCCAAAGCTGTCAAGGTTATGCAAGTATCTTGAATTTATAATTGAAAAGTTTAACCTTGGTACGCCTCCTTGTGAATGTGTCAAAGCTGTCATAACGAGAAATGACCAGGACCAAAAACCCATGAGTCACTGTTGAGTGATCAACAATGAGTTGTCTACCTAATGAATATACGTAGGCGAGAACGTGCCAAAGCTGTGAGGTGAAATATATTCATGGGGTCCACCTCTCACTATTATGTTATGATTTGATTATCGTACGTTTTGTATTCTGTTTGGGGATTACAATTTTGCATGAAATAGTGGGAGAGGCATTTTAAGATTAAAAATCTATGATCTATTTAATTCTTTTGATATTATATGAAACTGTTTTGTCTGTTAACTGTTGATTCACTATCTATTTGATATATCGGCGATGGCGGCAACTTCGACCAATCCTTTTGCTCGTATGCTTGATACGAATAAGTTTAAAGACGCTGGGAAGTTTACAGACTGTGATATGGATTTGAGAATTGTCCTCGGATCTGAAAAGCTGAGATATATTTTGGAAGGTCCACTACCTTTGTTATATCAGAGGATGCATCGCCTGAAGAGATTGAGACTTTCCATAAATGGAAAGATGATGATATAAGGGTTAAATCATTCATTCTCAATTCTCTTTCTTCTAAACTGAAGAGGCAATACTTTGAGATGCATGATGCTTATAGCATGATGACACAACTTCGTGAATCGTTCATGAACAAGGAACAGGTCGTGGTTTATAGAGTTATAATCGAACTGTTCCATTCTAAACTTGATGAGGGACAAGCTGTGAGCACACATGTGCTTCATTTGATCGATTTGATCGAGCAATTGAGGCGCAATGATTTCCCTCTCAATGATACTTTAGGACGGATTGTCATAATTGGTTCGCTCCTGGCATCATATCGCTAGTTTGTAATGTACTTCAACATAAATGGGATTCATTGCTCTTACCGTGAGTTGCATAAGATTCCTTTCACAGCAGAGGAGGATTTAAAGAAGAGAGTTTCGACTTGCCTTTCGAAACCCACTTCACTTTTCTCTTCTTCCCAATCCAAGTCGAAGGGGAAGAAACCAAAGGGAAAGAAGAAGAAAGGTTTCAATGTTCCTCCGCAGGCTAATGTAGCGAAGCTCAAGAGAGATTCTGAAGATAAATGCCATCACTGCTAGAAGGTCGGGCACTGGAAGAGGAACTGTCCAGACTACCTTGTCCAGATCAGGAAGGAAAGAGCATCGACATCATGTACTTTCATTTTTCCTATTATTGATATCTCATTGGCTTGTGAAGCTATGACATCTCACATTTTCAATTCGTTGCAGGTGCTGAAGGAAAGTAGACGGCTGAAATCTGGGGAGATGCAGTTATGATTCTGGAGTGAAGACTCTTTGGATACGGTTGCAGTGGGCTCATGCGAGATTCCCATACCTAGTGGGAGACTTTTGTTGAATGACTGTTATTTTGTGCCAAGATGTGTGGCGAATATTATGTCACTTTTTGTATTAGATACTGAAGGATATAATGTAAATATTAAGAATCGTTCTTTATATTTATATGATGGAAAAAATATTCAGATCATTTGTTGTACAAATGAGCATGGTCATTACATATTTCGTATCTCACAATATATCTTTAATACTGGAATTAATAAACATAAATTATCTGATATAAATAATAATAAACTATGGCACATGAGGTTGGTTAGGAATGGTTTGATACATGATCTCACCATTGAACCTTATCCAACCTGTAAATCTTGTATTCGGGGTAAAATGACCAAAGCCTCATTTTCGGGTGTTGGACACCGAGCCCCTGACTTATTGGAACTCGTACATTCTAATGTATGTGGTCCTATGAGTCAGACTGCACATATTGGTTTTCCATACTTCATCACCTTTACCGATGATGTGTCACGGTACGGTTATGTTTATTTGATGAAACATAAATCGGAAACCTTTGAAAAGTTCAAAGAATTCTGGAATGAAGTAGAAAAACAGACTAGTCATTATATTAAATGCCTTTAATCTGATCGAGACGGTGAATATATGAGTGGAGAGTTCAATGATTATTTAAAGGAAAATGGGATTCTCACTCAATATACTCATTCGGGTACTCTACAGCACAATGGAGTGTCAGAGAGGAGAAATCAGACATTATTGGATATGGTCTTATCGATGTTGAGTTATACAGATTTGCCCTATTACTTATGGGCTATGCTCTTTTAACTGCCGTTCATTTCCTGAATAAGATTCCTTCTAAAGCTGTTCATATGACTCCTTATGAGATATGGACCAGTCAGAAATCGAATCTTAGTTATTTTAAGATTTGGGGTTGTCCTGCATACGTCATGATGGCTCAGCAGAATAAGTGTTTGCCTCGAGGGCAAAAGTGTAGGTTTGTTGGATATCCTTCAAATACGAAAGGATATTTTTTCTATGATATCGAGCATCGAAATGTCTTCGTAGCTCGCATCACAAAATTTATAGAGGTATAATTTTTGTCAGAAGGTGGTGATCATAGACAAGTTGAACTTGATGAACTACAACTTGAGACCAATGAACCAACGGAGGAACTTGAAGTTCAAGAAGATGAATAACCTTCAACACACACACTCCGTAGGTCATAAAGGGAATCTAGACCTCCTGAACTCTTGTATTTGATACAAAAAAAGAGTCTCGATGTTCCTTTAGTTGAAGAGATTGACCTTTTTACCTATAGAGAATCGATGTTGGACATCGACTCCGTGAAGTGGCAAGACGCCATGAAATCCGAGTTAGACTCAATACATGAGACTCAAGTTTGGAACTTGGTTCCGCTTCCTAAAGGAATTGTTCATATCGGTTGTAAATGTATTTACAAAAGAAAGTGCGGGCGTGACGTAAAGGTTGGAACCTTTAAGGTCCGACTGGTAGCTAAAGGTTACTCGCAGCGACCTGGTGTCGACTACGATGAAATTTTTTCACCAGTTACGATGCTAAATTTTATTAGGATTTTGTTGTCTATTGCCGCTTACCATGATTATGAAATTTGGAAAATGAATGTCAAAACGGCTTTTCTAAATGGATTTCTCGATGAAGAAATCTAAATGGAAAAGGCAGAGGGCTTTGCATCCAGCGAAAACTCGGGCATCGTATGCAAGCTCAAGAAGTATATTTATGGACTTAAATAGGCTTCACGAAGTTGGAATCTTCGATTCGACGAGATAATCAAATTATCTGATTTTCTCAAGATTTCAGAAGAATAAGAAAGCTAGTGGGAGTATGATGGTATTTTTAATTCTCTATCTTGACGACATCCTGATCATTAGGAATGATATCGGGATGATGCAAGGCTTCAAAGCTTACCTCTTTAAAAATTTCTCCATGAAGGACCAGAGTGAAGTTTTTTATGTCTTAGGCATAAAACTCTATAGAGATAGAGCAAAGAAGCTTATTGGGTTATCAAAATCAATGAACAAAGATAAGATCTTAGAATGGTATAATTTTGGTAACTGTAAGACAACAAGCATACCATTCAGACATGGCTTACATCTTTCAAAGAAGATGTGTCCACAAACAGAAGATTAGAAGATTAGAATGTCTAATCAGCCTTATGCTCCGTGTTAGAATGTATGCTATGTTATGTACTAGTCCTGATATCATATTCGCAGTTAGTGAGACCAGTAAGTATCAGTCCAATCCAGGAAATAACCATTGGATGGCCATTAAACATATCCTCAAGTATCTTAAAGGTACTAAGGATAAATTGATAATATATAGAGGAAATGAACTGCAAGTTAATGGGTATACGGATACCGATTTCCAATCGGATCCTAATGATAGAAAGTCTACATCAGGATTCGTGTTTACCCTTAACGGAGGCGTAGTTTTTTGGAAGAGTTCCAAACAGGGGTCAACAACTGATTCCACCACAAAGGCGGAATATATTTCAGCTTCTGAAGCTGCAAAAGATGATGTATGGGTTATGAAATTTATCACAGAATTAGGAGTAGTCCCTAGTATCGAGAATCTGATTCCATTAGATTGTGATAATACTGGAGCCATTGCGCAAGCAAAGAAACCAATGGCGCATCAGAAGTGGAAGCATGTGGAACGAAAGTACAATATCATTCGAAAGATTATGTCGCGATAAGACATTGTCGTGTGCAAGGTACCTAGTGAAGATAATATAATGGACCCACTTACCAAGGCCATTCCTCCGAAGTTATTTGATAAACATATGGAGTCGATGGGTATTAGATACAATCGATATTGGAACTATAGCAAAATAATTTGTTAGGGTTGGTGCTCAGAGATCCAATTTTCTTATGTATTTCCTGTAAATACTTATGTTACATTTTATTATGAATAAAATAATCATTTCCTATTATATAACATCTTTTTTTTATATATGGTAAAGACGTAACAAACATTAGAATGATTAGTTATAATACTGTTACAAAAGTGTCGCAACTGACTTTGAGTTGTATCATGACATTCTCATTCTTAGACAATTCCTGGTCAAGGTTTACACTACTTGGTCAGTAAAGTAAACCCGTTGAGACTGGTACATGTCGTATATTGGAATCTTGGATTACAATTGTTTCTCAATGTATCATGAGTCTTGGAGACTCGTATAGACGTGTAGGTGCTTATAGTAGATAAACATTGAACGACTCACCAAAGGTTCTTAATGGATGGTATACCAACGTCAATACGAATCTTCTCGATTTGAGTGAGCATAGTGATTCTTTGACTTGAGATACCACTGTGGATATATGAGTTATCATCCACACTTAAATGGCAGTCACATCACCGATCTATTTAAATCAGACCTCTGTATATTCATTGGGTTTGGACTGATGCTCAGGATATCCTGTGTGTATTAAGAAAGGATCCGTCAGTTCTGTGTACATAGCATAGGTATTCAATATGGAATTAGCAATATGTTAAATCCATGGGCCCATGGTACACTGTAGAAATGAGTTCTAAGTGTTATTAAGAGATTGCTAATAGAAACGTCGACGTGATTATATCAATAGATATTTGACGTTTATATCTATATCTCTAGAATAATCTGGATACCTGTGACGTATGTATTATACGTATGTAATGACCTCGACCTGTATGGTTCAGAGAGTTTATTCGTGTTCGTCATAATTTACGGGTGGGTAGATTATGGACACGAAGTTGGTTTCCGTGACGAATATGCCTGAACCTATAGAATCTCACTAATAAAATATATTCGTAGAGCAATAGGGCAACTTTTATGAATAATATTGATTATTTATAAATCGTTTAACGGTTAAACGAAAGATACATGCAAATGGACCTAATGGTCATTTCCTAATTAATGTTTATTTGTATTTAATGAATGATTTTATTAAATACACATTAATTAAATGTCGAATTCTGATATTTGACATATATATATATATATTTGAATATTTAAAAGTAAATATAATACATATATTTAAAATAATTATATTTAAATAATTATTTAATTATTTAATTGTTAAATAATTAAAGTAATTAAAATATAAATATATTAAGTTATGATTACTTTAGGAAATGACTTTATTTGATTAGTTTGACTTGTTGTAAATCATTAAATGTTGTAATGATCAAATACAACAAGTAAACTAGCTTTAATAAATTAAAACAAAAAAATATCTAGATATTTATTTTTATTCCCAAAATTCGGCCAAGTGGCTGGGGGAGTATGAATTATTTTGTTTCATTTTTCATTCATTAGGTTAAGCCACCAAAATATTACAAAGAAAAGTTTGAGAGAAAGTTGAAGAGCAATAGGAAAACCTAAGCAAAGTTTGGAATTTTGTAAGTTTTTCTAAAATTTTTCAACTAGAAAATTATTTCTATGTTTCTAGGCTTCAACATGTGTTGCTTAGAATTTTCTCTACTCTTTAAACATGTAATTGAATGGTTGGGATCTTGTTTGAAAGGTGTTTACATGTATGATTAACAAAGAAAAGTTTGAATTTTCTAGAGTTGTTAGGCCACTCATTAATGACCTAGAATTGTTCTTGTGTTATTTCAAAGTGGTGAGACTTATTTGATGTAGTGAAGATTGAATTAAAGTGTTGAATTTATTTAATTTGGTGTAATTTATTCAATTAAAGAATTTGTAAAATTAGGATTTTTAACCCTTTCCAAATTTGGGGCTTTTCATATATGTGTTGAGTAATGATGTATATATGATGTATATTAAATTTGGTGATGATTGGATTTCATCTTGACTTGTTTTAAACAAGATTGGACCAAATTGTAAATCCTGGAAAATTCTGGGTAGTTTCGGCAATTGTGAAAAAATTTTGGAATTTTTGTTTCAATTTGTATTTTGA
>SKCR01042421.1:0-58009 GCA_019454045.1 Zanthoxylum bungeanum
ACGACGCCGGGGCAAACTTTTTCCACCTTTGATTTTATGTCATCAACAACATTAAACCCTCGTACTGATTTGCTATTGGGACCAGAAGTCTTTTCACTCACCAGTGAAAGAAGATGTGTCATCTAGGAGAATCGATCCATCACACCCCTGTAATGTAATATTGAAACGTCAACATGTATCAGCGTTTAAGTTGACAATCAATTATAGTAAAAAATTTGTATTAAAAGATTATGCAAAGTAGAAAATTATAATTTGATTAATATTTATTTAATCAGTGGTACAAGCAAGTTTAATTGGCAAAACCAATAAGAAAATTATCAATACCCTTTGGTTGTTTGTCGAAATTGATCATTCTCACCCTCATATTTTAAAACCCATCAAAATTCTCATGTCATTAAAAATAGGGCCGGACTTGGGGTAGACGGGTTCCTATGGTCTCAAATATTTTTTATTATAGTTTTTAAGTAAGTAACTAAATTTTTTATATTATAATATTATGATATGATAAGAGTATCAAAATGTGAAAATAACATTAGTCCGTAAAATATCAACTTCATAATTGATCAAATCATTTTTTTCAAAAGATAATAGTGTAGAGTGGAGAAAGAGAAGCAAAATTACATTGACAAAACAGTCATGAAAGTGTAAACGAAGGAGAGAAGCACCCATCCGACGCTCTTTTGAAACTGCTGATTGAACAGCAGACCTCACAGTGGTCAAGGCTTTTGGACAACTTTTAGAATAAAAATTAGTAGAAAGTTGAGCACTCGATTCCACTGTGGATATCACAAGGAACCCTAATCCCAAAATCACCATTAAAGAGGAATAATAAGAAGCCATTGTTAACAGTGGTGTATATGTGAAGAGATATGAGTGTTTTGAACATTATTTATAGGACAATACGGTGGCGTTTGGCATCGGCAGGTGACCTAATCTTTCAAGAATAGTCTGTGCATGGGCTTGGTATTTCTGTCGAGAAATTTAATTGGACTTTTATTCCATTGATTAGTAATGATTAAAAAAAAACAAATACACGTTTGCGTGAAATGAATTGGTTCAAATAAAAAAAGTTGATGTACAAGGCAGGCCGCCATCATTTTGTCGAACTAATGGGTCCGTTATAAGACCAGATAACCTTTTTAGTTTTTAATTAAGGATTATTTTTTTTTTTTTTGAAGATACCATGCATGGAGGAGATAGTGACAATATGAACCTTCATGTATAATGACCTTTCAACCAATTTTATTAATTTTTTTATAAATCATTTGGAAACCCCAATCGCCAAACCACTATTTCCGGGTTTAAGCGAAGCAGGTAAAATCCCTGACTGTCACAGACTCTTACAAAAAACGCACTCCCTGGATTCGAACTCAGAACTTGAAGGTCAGATCTTGAACCCTACAACATTAAGCTACGTCCATTGGGGACTACTTTTCAACCATAATATCCCTTATCCGGTCAAGATATATCTACTCCATAAAATAAGTCTTTAATTTCAATCATCACAGTTATGTAGGTTAATAAAAAAATCTTATAATTATTAGCATTCAAAATATGATTCTATCAATTTATGTGTATTATTCTCACATCATTCGGACATGATTTTGTTAATTTTTGGATTTTATTCTGATCCCTTTAGAGGGTCCTTAGTTTTATCTAATTATATTTTACATTCTTGATATTGTAATTTCAATGTAAGATTTGTGAACGGTATGTAACATTTTAAGATGCAAAATACTTTTTTTAGAGTGATAGTTATAATAGGAAAAAAAAATTATATATATATATATATTTTGGTTGTAATTTTGTATTTACAAATTCTCTGAAACACTCGCGGCACAAAATTTTTTGTATTTTTGTACATAAAATAACAAAATAATTTTAAAGATTCAACATTTATTTTTATTAATTTTCCATTTTTTAGTAAAAAGTAAAAATTATATAATGAGGGAGTACAAATAGCATTATTATACCCAAAAAAAAAAAAAAATTAGAGACCTAATTATCTTCCTATAAATAAATTGCTTGAAGAAAAATACTAACAACACATAGAAAGTTACAAAATTGAATTGATATGGATGGCTAAAGACTACACTTTACTCAAAGGAGAAAAGCTAAAAAAGAAATTGGAATTGTTCTGAAGTTGTTCTGATATTTGAAGATTACCCGGCGGTTTTAGTAAAGAAATGGGCCTACTCTTTAAGTAAAGTATATAACGGAGTCCGCTAAATCATTCGACACGTCATTTTGTTCCTGACACAAATGTGAGATTAAAAAAAATAAGACCAGATTCATTTGAAGGAAACCAGATAGAGATGGTAATAATATCTATCTATGTATCTATTTATGTATCTATATAATATATATAAAAGTTAAATATTGTCGTGCCACGGGAAAGCTTCATATTAAATTATAAAATTAAATTAACAAATCTATTAAAGAAATATCATATTAGAATAAAAATACATATTATAATTTTATAAGAATTTTATTATACAATAAAACATATTCAACTATCAAATAAAAATAAAAATACTATTAAATTATCTACAATAACCTAATCACTACAATTAATTTTTTATTATTAAATTATAAAATCAAAATATCACTACAATTATTTTTTATTATAATTTATAAAATTAAAATAATATAAATTATTAACATAAGAAACCATTTACAAAATAAAAACATAACATATCTATATTATATTATTATTGTGTAAAAGTTAAACAATTTTAAGCCTCATCATCACGCCATGTGGCGGCTTCATATTAAAATTATAAAATTAAATTAATAAATCTATTAAATAAAAATCTTATTACAATAAAAATACATATATAATTTTATAAGAATTCTATTATAACAAGAAAATATATAAACTATCAAATAAAAATAAAAAATACTATTAAATTATCTACAATTAACTTAATCACTACAATTAATTTTTCTTATTAATTTATAAAATCAAAATATCTCTAAATCTACAATTATTTTTTATTATATATATAGATATAGTTTAATATTTTTTAAGTCTCACTATCACGCCACATGGCAGTTCACTATTAATTCTATTAAATAAGAAAACATATTACACTAAGGATACATTAAATTGTAAAATTAAAATATCTCTAAAATTATTTTTATTAAAAATTAAAATAAAAAACCGTTAATAAAATAAAAATATATCTCCAATTAAATAAGAACCTACTAATTTAATATGTGTCACATAGTCTCTATAATAATTTTTTATTACCTATATATAAATTAAAAATAGCACTAAAATTAATTTTAATTTTAAAATTAAAAAAATAAAAATAAAAATAATAAAAATGGATATTGCGGTTTAAAAAAAAAAAATCTCCTATTATTATTAAATTGTATAATTAAATCAAGAAATCTATTACAATATAAAAATATAATCTCCAATTAAAATAAGAAACTTATTAATTTTAGTTAATAAATTAATAAGAATAAGAAATCTATTATAAAATAAAAACATAATCTCTTTTTAAAATAAGAAACCTATTAATTTAATATATTGCACATAATCTCTACAATTAATTTTATTATTAAATAATAAAATTAAAATATCTCTTATTAAAGTAAGAACCTATTAATTTCATTAAATAATTAACTAATATTTTAATTTATTAGTATACAATTAGAATATATATACTTATTATAATAAGAAAACATATTATAATTTCATATTAAAACTAGAAACATACATGACATTTAATCTCTACAATTAACTGTTAGAGTTGGTATTTGGAACGTCAATCCGAATAATATATTGCACATTATATTTTATTATTTAATAATAAAATAATTATATTTTCATTTCAACACTATTAATGGTAATTTATATCATAATGCATATAAGTTGGATATAAAATATGCTGAGAATGTCATCGACCTTAAAATAACCATGTAGTAATACATGACATTGGACGGTCCGACATTAGGATATTATTACTATTATAAACTATTTTTAAAAGTAAATATTCTCAGTCATTGATTTTGGAATACGGTCGAATTCCTATAACATATAAGACTAGTATATGTCGTATATTGGAATTGGAGTTCTAATGGTTTAACCTGATGTACCATGAGCAAGTGAAGCTCATATAGACATGTGAGTATTCATTAGAGCGAATACTGAATGACTCATAGGTGATTCCTAATAGTTGGGAGTACACATCACCGTCAATAGAAATCTCCTCGAGTCAAGTAGCCTATATGATCTATTGACTATAGGATTGCATTGATTTTGTGTGTGATCCTCCTGTAATATCTCGAATTTTTCGGAACACTGTTGGAATATTTTCGAATTAAAAGATAAGGATTTGGAACGGAATGGTAAACGAAAATCAAAGTTTTGTATTGGAAAATAGTTCAGAATATTTTAAAGTGAAGCTTGATCGTGTTGGAAAATACGTGATTTCGAGAAACCAGTTACACGATTTCTGATTTTATCATTCTACACGTAAAAGATTCTTGTTTCGGTTATAAATATTTCAAATGAACTCCGATTGAGTCGATTCTTAAACCACCAAACTCGATTTTTGAGACGAACAACTTTCGTGTTGAATACTTTTCGAAATTTGCATCGAAAGGGCTTCCAAATGTAAATTGTTGAGATATTTTATGGCAGAGACCTAATTACAATTTTCGGGGGTCTGAACGTAGATTTCATACTTCTCTATAATACTATCAAATACTATACTCCATAGTTTCAAGTAATTGTAAAACATGCATAAGCTTTACAACTCTCTCACTCAAACCCTCTCCTCCAAAACACGACCACAGCCAGAGGTATGCGCCGGCCACCCCTCCGTCACGTGGTGGCAGCGGAAGCCCTCAAAACATGTATACACATATGAGTATATAAACGTGTATTCGCATATGTATATATGATGTTAAGACATGTATAGGTCGGGTATATGGAATCAGTAAATGGAATAAATCATGGTTTCTAATTTGGTATCAGCTAAGCTCTAGTACGTGTACGATGGGATATGTTTATGAATGGATGCTTCTGATAAGAATTTTGGAAATAAAGTTTATTTGATTGATAAGTTAAATATATGAATATTGTTAAAGGCTTGGTATCGAAATTTGATGTTATGTTCATATGTTTGATGTAAGTGCATATGTATACGATGATTCAGATAATAAGCAATGTTTGGAATGTATATGCTTGTGTATAAGAGGTCGTGTGATGAGTTTATGTCATGTGATATGTGATATGTGTGCACGTGTGTATGTTTATGTAACGACCAGTAGTTTTTACTACTGTATACAACTGTACTATTACGAAAGGACGAAAGGGACATAAAAGAAATTATGTTGAGACTTAAATATACTCGTGGAATGACTTTGGAGACAATCAGTAAATGCTCGAAATCCCGGGACGAGACTGTATAGTGTTCCCTTTGGACAGCCGTGGTGTTTGGGGCGTAACATTTTCATATGAACTCTGATGTTTATGAATTTATATCGTCGAAAAGCTGAGATCGAGACCTACAACTTTTGCATTGATCACCTTTCCAAATTCGGACCAGAGGGGTCCAAAATGCAAGTAAAAAATCCAGTCAATAGTAGTTTCGGACCCAATGTAAAAATCTCAAACTTTCTCCATTTTTCTACACTATTCTACATTATTCTTAATATCAATTCGGTCCTACTATATAAAGAGGGCTACTATTAATTGTTTGAGGAATTTGGAAAAAAGAAAGAAGAGTGAGACGTGAGGAAGAGAAGAAGAAAGAAAGAAAAGAAGGAGAAGAAGAAGAAAGAAGAAGGAAAAGAAGGAAGATGAAGCAAAGTGAGCATGGCAACCATTAGAGACCTTGGAAGAGTTGAGAATCCAACAAAAAAAGGGTAATGAAACTAAACCCAAATTTCAAGTTATGAGATTTTGGAAAATTGATATTATGGTAGTTGTAGTGGCATGTTATGTGTTGCATATTAGTGGTTAATTAGTAAAGAAAATGGTTATGGGGTAAGTTGTCTAAGTTTGGAAAGTTTAAAGATTTAGTTAGTAATGATGGTTATGTGGTTAAATAAGTAATTAATGATTATAAAATGGTAGTTTAGTGGTGTGGAGTTGATGTAATTTGATGGATTGTGTATTGGAAGTGTTATGGAAGCTTTGGGGATGTTTTTGTGTATAATTTGGTGAAATGGGTGAGATAGAATAAAAGTTTTTTGTTGATGAGTTGGTGGTTTAATTAATGAGAAATGAATGATATATAATGTATTGAACCTTGAATTTTAGCATGGAATTGTTGGTCTGAGATGCAATTTGATGATTGGTGCATTGGATGAACTTGAAAAAGCAAAACAGAATCCTGGAAACCTAGGTCGCATCGCGACGCTGAAGGACTTTGCGTCGCGACGCAAGAGGAAAATGACGACCTACTTCTGGACGCTGCGCGTCGCGACGCGAGGCGCTAAATTTCCCAGAATCAGTTTTAAACCCCCCCCCCCGGTTGCTGCCCTAGCGTGTTAGAGACCGCCCTTAGAGTCTCGTATCAGCTTGTAAACATATCCTATATCAATTATGATCATCATAAGCCTCGTGTACATAATATACAGATGTATATTTAAGTATTGGAAGTATCGAGGATTATTTAACTACGTTGATGCTAATTAAGTTCGCGATCATAGATTATCCACAGGAACCGCAATCTCCTTCGATAAGGGACCTAGTGCCCAGCCAGATTCCAAAAACTAGGGGTGGGCCAAAAAAACCAACTGAACCGAACCAAACCGCAAATCGAACCAAATCGGACAGAATTTACGATTTTTTTTCTAACAGTTCGATTTGCTGTTCGGATTGGCCCACCCCAAACGGTTTACGGTTCGGTTCATGAGCTAATCTGAACCGCACCTGTTAAACCGAACCGAACCGTTATAATTAAAAAAATTATATATTTTTATAAAAATATTTATATTTTAATTTAATTTTATTCTATGTTCTTTTTATTAGTATATTAATACTTTTATTCTTAAATTTTTTGTTTTATGGTAGCATCATTATTCTTGAAAGTAAGAAGTTGGGTTTGTCTCTTAATTAGAATGATAGAATGATGGTAGCATCATTATTCAAGGTAATTTTTAAAAAAATACAAGAATTATTATGCCTCTGATGAGTGGTAATTATATCACTATTTCTCACTCATTTAACCTAATATATTGTATAGTTTCTTGAGTTTTGTGAATATTTTGATTGTGTTTTGTGTTATTTTGTAGATAAATAAAGTTTCAGGACATTCTGGAGGTGATTTGGGACCAAAACAGTGAAAATTGGAAAAACAAATGGTATTTTGGTAATTTCGGCGCGTCGCGACGCGCAAGCTTTTGGCGTCGCGACGCCTAACATGCACCAAGACTTGCTAATGTTCGCCGGATCCACAAGTCCGAATCTGAGAAGTTTGACTTTGCTAACGTGCGCCGTGCCATGTGCTACCATCACAGCCGATCTGTTAACGTGCGCCGTGCCACGTGTCATCATCCTACGGTGCCGACAGTCGCCATCGCCACATGTCACTCCATGTCATTGTCCACATCACCGGTTGACCGAGTCAAAATGCCACGTCATCGCCATATCATCATTAACCAATCATAGCGTGCCACGTGTCACAATCCTACGGTGCCGACAATCGCCATCGCCACATGTCGCCACATCAGCTCAATCATTCAGCTCTCAGTCGCCTTGCCATGTGTCACTTTATCTCTTTATCCGAATCGCCATGTGTCAGATAAGAATCTGAAACCGACGAACCAGAAGCTGCCACATCGATAATCACGCGCATCGCGACGCGGACACCCTACCGACGCCTATAAATAGAGCTCAAAATTTCAGTTTCATATGTACCTTCCTCTCTAATTTCTCTGATGTAAATATGGAGTTTTCTATCTAGTTTCTTTTAATTTCAGTTTTGTAATTAAATTTTAATTACGTTCTGTAATAATATTAATTTACTTTCTTTACTTTTTTACAGTTTTTATTATTCAACCATGAGGAGGTAACTTCCCCCTACTAGGGTGAAAGGTAATTCTTTTACTATTGCTATTTAGATTAATCTCCATTAAATATAATATATTCACTATTTAAAATTTGACTTAAAAAGGATACCGCTATATTGGTCGGTTGGTAATTCATTTTAATCTGGTTTAAACCTGACTAATCAAGGATACCGCCAGATTGCCGCCTATATGGCAGGTTTATTTTGGTTCCGCCTTTATGGCTGGTTGGACTTATTTGACTTAATCAGGTTACCGCCTATATGGCCGGTTGGTAAAATAATCACAAGTAAATATATTATATTAAGGGAGATATCTAAATTAGTAGTAGTAAAAGTTGATCATTTTACATTAGCATTTTATTTTATTGTAATTTACTTTTCAGCTTTTACTTTACCGCAATTACTTTTCAGCATTTTTACTTTATGTCTTTTACTTTTAAGTTTTTACTAGCCCTAGTTATGTGTTGTAACTAAGTTAGTTATCTGGGGTTGTGATGAATTCTAATATCACCGGTTTATAAGGGGTTATTTTATAGTTTGGGTAATTTAAAGGTTTACTTATTAAGTCTTAAGCTTAATGCGTCTTGTTAGTTGGCCACTAATAAGATTGATCTGGTAAATCTAAAATAAACTTGACAAAGGAATTTTAGGTTTCAGCCTTAAACTTAATAGCCCACGATCTTCCTTGAGGATAGATAACCCTTTAATAGATTTCCTTACAGGATAGACATATACCTGTCGGGCGGGGGTAGTCATAATTGGAACTTAAACTTAATGAATCCAGATAATTTGGTTGACATAGACATATGGTTCAATTGGGTTAAACTGGGTATTTGCTTCTGACCATCGACATAGGCTTTCGCATAATTTAGTGTTCCAGGTTAGTAAACCGATTTATTACACAAACATGAAATAACCACTTCATCTTTTAAAATATATTAGAAAGATTCACAACCCTAGATAGTTTTTAATATTGAATTTTCTTAAACCTACCTTCGTGCAATTTTATTTACTTTTTTTTTTTAAATTTAAAATCTTCACCATTTCAAATCAATCAATCAATCAACCTGTTAGATACTAGTAATCATTTGACCACATAAAATTAATAGATTAGGTATTAAACGATACGTGGGCTTGCGTTATACGCGTGTGATTGCACCGGTCAGCCTCATTTTTCAATCTTTAATGAAGTGCATGTGTTCTCTGGAGTCATAGCTTGCACCCTAGTACTTCATACTATTTATTGGATAGACTAGTTTTTTTTTATCTTCACTTAAGTGGATGAAAATTTATTTTAAATATAATATTCCGTAAATCGAACCGAACCAATCCGTAAACCGCTGGTTTAAAAAATTTTCAATATGAACCAAACCGTTATTTAATGATTTGGTTTGAGAGGTAAAAAATCTGAACCGTAAAATATGGGTTGGTTCGGTTTTTAGCAAAAACCGAACCAAACCGAACCGCGCACACCCCTACCAAAAACTGTAAGTGGACCCTTTTTTTCTCAGAACTGATTTTATTTAACAGTTTTGAATTTAGACTTACTTTTTAGAAACATGTAGGGCATTAGAATGAATTTTATTACATATGTTTTTTCTATATATGTACAGTGATGATTTAGAAAGATTATTTTTCAGCATGAGTTTTGAGATACAAATGTTTTCAAAGATAAGATTTATTTTTTTCGGGGCATGGGGGAAAAACCCACCCCAGTATGTAACTTATACAGAGATGGAATTGATGGACAGAAGACATGTGCACATGTAGAGGACTGAGGGGACGGCGATACGTAACGCCCCCAGATCCTAAAGCAGGGCTAGGGGGACGACTATATGTAACGCATCTAGACCCTAGTTTCAGAGCTTGGGTGGTAGCGTAGATCTGCACCCTCAGTTCTAATTTGTGGCTTGGGGGATGGCGATACGTAACGCCCCAAGACCACCAGTTTCAAAGACAGTAGTGGCATGCTTTGGGGGACGACAATACGTAACGCCCCAAAGTCATAGATTTGCACTACTGGCTATAATTAGACGTATGTGGGGATGGAGATACGTAACACCCTCATACGTCAAGGTTTTTAGATACACAGCAGCTCACAGTATAAGATTTTCTGAAATGTAGTTTTCAGAAATAAAATTTTAGAAATAATTTTCAGAAACCAGTGTTTCAAAAGCAGTTTTCAGAAAGAAAAGTTTTATTAAAGAGATTTCAGACGAATTTTTCTGGAAAAGAGATTTCATATGAAATGATTTTCTGAAACTTTAGTTTTAAAACCTAATGTTTTGATTTGAGTATTTCAGTTTTCTTGTCCACTCACTAAGATCGTACAATGATCTAACCCCCCACTCCTAGTGTTTGTTTTACAGGTATTCCGGAGGACGAACTCTAGAGGACGGATACTGATGGTAGTTATTAGGGTTTTGAAGTCTACCAGTTCAGAGTTAGAGAGCAAAGAGTCATGTAAGAGTCAAAATAGAAGTCATGTACTAGTTTTCTATTCATGTCGTAGTCGTTGTAAAGACATATGTTTTATGTATACCATTTTTGGAGTTGAGTTTGCATAATAAGTTGTTGAGTTTGGGTTACTGTCCCTTACATAATATATATATATATATATATAATATATATATATAGAAAAGAGTATCAGAAATTGAATAGCAGTTATTAGAGTCAGAGGTTTATGGGCTTAGTACGGCCTATCCCATGCCGGTAGCATCTCCCAGATCGAGGATGTGACAAAGATGGTATCAGAGCCAGGTTTAGGGAGTCAGTGACTGCAGTGGGTAAAGTGTTGGGGTCTTGTATACTTAGTATGTCCAGGATACTAGTATACGAGGCACTACCTATCCAGTATCCGATCCTCGAGTATGTCCTCAAGATTTCCAGATAGGTTAGTAAGTATTCCCGAGTTATCTGAACCATTTTCCTTGCTCTAGTTAAGAAACATGTCGAAATCATCCTAGATTACTCCCCGAAGATCAGTACAAGCTAGGAAACCATATAGTAGGGTCCCATAGAAAGTTATCCAAGAAAGTAAAAGAGAAAGAGAAAGAGAAAAGTTAGAAAAAAAGTGAGGAAAAGTGTAAGGATGCTTAAGTAACCAGAAATAAGAAAGAAAGAGATATAGAATCAGATCAGTAAGAAATTACAAGAACCCATAATAGTAAAAGAGAAAAGAGAAAGCCCCAGCAAGTATTAGAGTTATCCAGTAGAAGTAATATTCCTTTCCTCTTCAAGAAATTCTTCCAAATGAATCCAATAGCCTTCGATATCTTCTTATAGATAGTGAGTTCCCCGAGTAACGAATAATAGCCAGAGAGATAACATAAGTAAGAAACCTAGATTAGTCTTGAGGGCCCCAATGGACCTAGATGCCCAAAAGGATTTATAGAACTCCTGATCCCTAAACCCAGACCCAGACCCATAGACAGAAAATGGAAATGGATAGTTACCTTGCCCCCAAGTAATCTGAAGGAGACAAGACCTTAAGATATCAAGTTTTCAAGTCCTCAGTAATGTCAGTTAACCAAGATGTCCTGACAGAGCCTATATCATACCTACCTTACATGAGAAATAGACTCTATCAGGACACGAATCATCAGAACAATAATAAAAGAACCTATTGAACCATAAGATGTTAGTCTCAGCCCTACCAGTTTAGATATGGGCGATTATAAGAAGCCGATGACAGATCATAATCAGAAATGGAAGCATTCAAAAGATAGATCACCCAGAAAATAAATTAAGGAAGTTTTGAGGATATAAAGAAGAGAACCTAGTGTAGCCCAAAGAACTAGACAAGTCAGCACAAAGTTTGCAGTAACAATAGAAGTCCACAGGAATATACCTTTCTACATTATTTGTTTCCATAACTTGTTTCTTGGCCCTAATTGATGTTGCCGAGACTAATGGTGGTTCATTTTTATTGACTTTTTTCTAAACCTCTAGTCTTGCCATGGACTACGGTTATAACACTTAATCTAACTGTCCATGTTGGTACTTGTGTCAAAACCTGAGTATCTTCAATCTCATGAAGTTATTCTTTTAAACTCACATGGGTCTGTGTTGACACTGGTCTGATTGAAGGGTTCTTATTGGTACCACATCTTGTCCATACTGACATGTGTCGGTTTCTTTCTTTTCTAAATTTAGGAACTTCTCTTGATATTATCTAGGTAATCTATCTCTCATTGTTCACTACTTGTATCGTAAAAGGTATCACTATGGGAACTGAGTTTTCTTACGATTATTTCTATCTATGCTGGGATGGGCTGAGACAAGCATCTTATGTCTCTACGGATATCGATATTTCTTGTTATGGTACTCTATATCCTGGTAAAGTCTATCACTCATGTAGGATAGGTATGAGATAGGCTTCATCAGGACAGCATTTTTAATCGGTATCACTGAGGAATAAGAATCTAGGTAACTTAAGGTCGCATCTATGTCAGGTCTTTTGGGTTAAGATAATTAATCATCTCCGCTTACGAATTTCATTTGCTTGCTTGAGAGCCTGGGTTTGTGGATCTATACTCCATGTTTGACATCTTTAGTTTAGCGGGATTCCCATGTCTAATTCTGATTTCTCACCTCTCTTATGATTCTGACTATCCTCTGCTATTCAGGGGGAAGGGGGGCTTGCCATCTATACCGGGTATTCAAAAGCTATTAATTTGGTTTAAAGGAACTGCCTAAAGAAGGAAGTGATCTTACAAAAAGGATGAAACCTTACATAGGTCTATTTGGCATTTTTACTCTTACTCAGGCTTATTATATTCCTTTTACTGTGATAAGTTCTAGTATTATCTTTATCCTTTATTTCTGCATTTTTCCCAATTACTGTCTCTGGTTGCTCGAACATATATGTATCATTCCTTGCTTTTCTTTCTAGCTTTCTCTTTCTCTTTCTACTTTCCTCGGTAAATATCCTTAGTATTTTACTGTCTATCTTCAGAACTTACCTTGGACATTTCGAAAATGAACCGGGATAACTACGGAAGGATTTTCAAAGAATATAATTACTTCGTAAAGGAGGATTATTCGAACAAGTCAGGAATTCTTACTAACATGTCTGTAGAGCTTTGAAGACGTACTCGAGGATTGGATACTGGAGATTTGGTGCCTCGCATACTAGTACCCCGGGCATACTACGTATACAAGACCCCAAAACTCTACCCATTGCAGTAGCTGACTCCCTAGACTATGCTCTGATACTATCTTTGTAACATCTCAAATTATCCCTCATGAGCCTCTAACTTTCTAACTATTAACAACATTGATACTCTTTTCTCAAACATAATTTCATGTATGGGACCATTGTCCAAACTTATGATATAAAATGTAAAACAATACACACAACTAAATACTCAACATCATTTATCTTAACATGCTTAATACAAAATACTTATACACAACTTTACTTTACAAATATCTGGAACTGGACTATAATTGAAATGATCAGATTCTATCACTAACTTAAACGGGTGGACCAACTCCTTAGTGACTACCATCGGTATCCATCGCCGTCTCCCAAAGCATGCCACTACATATCCCTGAAACTAGGGTCTAGGAGAGTTGTCGTCCCCATAGCCCTGAAATATGGTGGTCTTAGGACATTACGTATCGTCGTCCCCCAAGACACAATCTAGAGCCGAGGTGCGGATCTATGCTACTCCTTAGACTCTGAAACTAGGATCTAGGGGAATTTGTCATCCCTAGTCCAAAACTGCATGTGCACACGATATCTAGATCCGTCAATTCCATATCTGAGTCAAGTTACATATTGATGTGAGTTTTTCTCTCTTGTCTCGAAATCATAAAACAATCACTTTTCTAAATCATTTCTCAAATCATCTTTTACCCAACCATTTATGAAAATAAACTTGGCTAATGCCCTAAATGCGGAAAAGTAAGTCTGACATGAAAAATAACATAATGAAAATCAACTTAAAGGAAAAGTGTCCACTCACATATTTTAAGATCTGGTGTCGTTTCGTCGGAGGATGATGCGATTTCCTGCGATGATCTATAATCAAGAAACTCAATTCGGATATAAGGTATGAGACATATTTCGAGGTTAGACTAAACTTCACAATTCTACTAATTCATCAACACCACATGACGTGTTATGCTTGCGACTTATCGTATCACGTGTATGTGTCTTATTATGAAACTCTTAGGGTGGTCATTAACATCCTAGATTGAAACTAAAATGTAATTAAATCTTTCTTGTATCGCATCGTGACACTAGGTTTGGCACGTCGCGACGCCCTTGCAAGCCGAACCAGGCAGAAAGTATGCTCTATTTTGCGTCACGAAGTCGGACGCAACACATCGCGAAGCGCACTTGATCAGACCTGAGGCAGAGCTTCTGTTCATGAAACTGCACGTTCTGCATCACGACGCTTATATGTCCAGGCCGAGTGTCAGGAGTCGCGACGCTGACCTATTTTCAGGGCCTAAAAATCAACTCCTCAAAGACAATGCTCAACAATCCTCATATCATCCCTCTAACACCCTCACATAGGTACTTCTCTAAATTTCTACATCATTACACAAGAAGCATATCCAATCTCCAACTTCTATTTACCAATTTCTCCACCTCAATAGATAAGAAACATATTCCATCCCCTTAACACATTCACACTCACAAGGAACTCAATTCATGTTAATACTATCATGATATTCTCAAAAATACATGCAAGTAACTTAATCAAAGCCAATTAAGCTAATCCCAACTCTAGGGTTACTAATTGCGAATTGAGGGTTTTAATTCATTTGCTCAAAACTAAAAAAATGAGAAGATAGAAAGAGAAATGAAGCTTACCAAGCTTGGAAAAAAGCTTGAATGGATCCAAATGTCTTAAAGAATTGAAGATGAGATGAAGAATTTGCATGAGAGAGCTACTTTACAAGCCTTCCATGTTTTTGAAAAAGAAGAGAGTGAATAATGCCTTATTTATAGGCAAAATTCTGATTTCTTGTAATGGATTGCTTGGTTAGGAATGTGACACCTCATCCAATCTAGACAATTCCCAAAAATACTGTAGTAGTTGCGGAAATCTCGATTTTTAATTTTTTTTCTGATTCGAATTTGGAAAGACGTCCAACGTGAAAGTTGTAGATCTCGCTCTTAAATTTCCGAAGATATAAGTTTATAAAAATTGGAGATTGCATGAGAATGTTATGCCCTAAATACTATGGACTATCCGGAATGGAACATCGTACCATTTCGTATCGGAATTTTGAATGATTTACCGATTGTCTCCAAAGTCATTTCATGAGTGTATATGTGTTCATACATATTTTATATTATGTAATACTCGTCCAACAATGTATCAATAGTCGAGATTATCGGTCGTTACAATATTCTGTTATTAAAATAAAAATTATATGTGACCTCTAATCTGTACAATAATATTTTTCTTACTAAATTATAAAATAAAAATTAAAAAACCTATTATAATATGAAAAAATAATCTTCTATTAAAATAAGAAACGTAATATTAGCCGCCCACAAAACCTAGTCAATTTTTTGGATTTCGGGTATATTGTTATTTGTTATTTTATTTTAAATTATTTTTATAAGTTTTTTATTTCATGATTTTTTTTATTATTTCTTATGTTTCAGGATGTAAACTCTAACTATTAATTCTTACACAATGAAAAAACTGAGAGATAAATAAATAAGGCATATTACGTTTAAGTAAATAAATTATCTCATTTATATTATAAAACCGATAAGAGCCGGAACATTTATAAAATCAATACCTGAAAGAGGAAACCATTTAATGGAATTAGTCAAACAATTTTATGGTAAACACATGCTTAATTACAAGCAACCTTTTATGAATGCACAAATTCTGTTCATTGCTTTAGAATAATGTAATTTCAGCCTCGGGCTGAGTCATATAATTTGTTATTGACTTTTTAATCTACAATTGAAGCGAAATGGAAAGTTTCAAAAAGTTAGGCATCGTGTGCGAAGCAACTGATTGAATTAAAAATGAAAAAGAAAACAAGAAAGGGAAAACAAAATCAATCCTTCTATCCAAATGAAATCTTATAGTCAAATTTTTAATTATTATCGAAAATCATTGATAATATTTAATTATTATCGTAAATTAACAGCTATTGTCAATGTGAAGGGAAAATAAGTGAAACCACATTTTTGGTAAAACTTAAAGAAATTTTCTTATATTTTAAAATTAAGTAAAATTATCTCATGTTTAAAAATTTTGAATTTTAATATAAAATCCCCGATTATCGATCAAAATTCGGAATCCTTAAACTTTTAATTCGGAATTCGAAATTATTTTTTATCTTAGTTCAAAAAAAAAATCGATCAGGATTAATTACGACTTTTAATAGGACACGACAAGATAATTTTAAAACGGGACGTCCCAATTATCATCCCTAATTTATATTTACAATAAGAACTGTTTTGTTCAAATTTTCAACACTCAAATGAAAACCAACCAAAGCATTTTAGGAGTTGTTTTTTATGAAAAAAAGTTGATGTTGTAAGGTCAAATAAGATCGTTTCTATGGAAATGTGGATGGAGAAATTGGGTCGGAGATGTCTGGTGAGGATGCCCAGCAAAAGATCCAACCTGTTAACTGTCGATGTCAGGGGTGCCAGCAATGACATTCTGATGGTCAAGATAGATTTGGGGCTGAAAGAAGAAATGGGTTTCAGAGAAACCCTAAGAAAAATGGAGAAGATGAAGTTAGAATGAAGCTTAACTCCTTTACACCTTCATTTGATTTTTTTTTATATGGCTCGTTCTCAGAAAATTTACAATACAACAGAGGTATTACGTCATTCATGCAACAAGTCAATTATCTATTGCCCACGTGTTAAAAAATTAAAAAACAACTAAAAAATAGGTATTAAATTATATATATCATTTTCTAATTCGTTGGTGATATCACGTCACTCATACTTCTGTTGCACCAAAAAATTACTCGTCCTTAGGGCATTTAGGTGTCTTCTAGACACGTGGCCTTCTCTGATTCGACCAGTCCGTCCCCAAATAAGGCATTTCGATCTTCTCAAGTTTGAATTCAAATATTGGTGGCCTTAATTCTTCCATCATCTGTTGCACGTGACGCCTCATGTATGAGTGTCCTTTTGGGTCATGTGATATTTCATTGTATTCACACGTGGAGGCTCCTCATTAGTGGCTAAATGAGCCAAAAAGAACATGTGCTCATCAGGCCTTATGAGAGCAGCACACCATTTGGTCAAGGATGGCCCCCCAGTAGAAATATTAACCAACTAATTGGAAGCCGTGACATCAGTGCCCGGTCCTGAGTTTTTGGGTGCCCGGTGCGAAAGCTCAAAATGTGCCCTTTTAATAATTTGTTTGCAAAAATTACTTACACATGATATAACAAAAATTTCCGATCAAAATTATCATTCCAACATATTTATATATTATCGGCCAAGGCATAAACCCATTTTCAAGTTTGACATAGCAACTAAGTTTATTGCATAACTCAATGACTCATGGCAACTCATCACCTAAAGCATAAATACCTACAATGTTTAATCTAATTAGTAATCATGCAAAATAATGCAATTCCAACCAAAACTTCATGAATTTTCAAAAATGGGCATAAATGTTACATGCTTAGAAGTTAGAAACTCAAATTAATCTAAGGAAATGAAAAAGAAACTTACTAGGGCTGAAGAGAGCATGAAGAATCAATAAATCTCACTCTTTATTGGATAAAAATTTGCAAGAGAAAAAGGAACTAGAGAGCGAGAGCCATGTAAGGAAATTTCATGAGTTTTTTTTTTAAGAGAGATGATGATGAATAGTGCATCCCACGTTTTTATTCACAAAAGGGAGATATTTAAGTAATAAAATATTAATAAAAATTTAAACATTTGGTGCCCCTAATGACTGTTGGGCCCTGGACAGTTGCCCTTGTGGCACTGTGCCAGAGCCGGCTGTGCGTGACATCTATCCTGAATAGGGTCAATCACGTGCCTTATATATGTTTTGGTATACTCCCCTTAGAAGCTGTAATATCCTGATTTTCAAAACAGTTCTGGAAGGTTCTCGAATTGAAGTTTAGATATCAGAACGAGACGATGTTGGAGACTCGAAGCATTGAAAAATATGTTGGAAAATTTTAAAGTGGGATTTCATCACATTGAAAATCGCATAACTCGAAAGAATCAGTTACACATTGTTGATGGTGTTTTTCGGGCACTATGTTATTTAAACAACACGACAGGGGTAAAAGGGGTAACTCCATTGATCGAGACCGTTAAAGCCGACCCGACAACTTGACGGTAAGAGGCCGAGCACTTTATACTAAATGGCCGAGCACTTGAGATCGGATGACCGAGCATTATCAGATCGACAGCAGCATTCTCAGTTCAAATGGCTATCATGACCGACCTCATGAAGACCGAGCACATGACGAGGCGTGCTCAGAAAGATAAAGCATCCTATTCTTGCAGAAAAGGGATAAGTTGTCCTACTTTAATGGGGTAAAGTAATAACTTAATATCCTAATAGGATAAAGGAAGTAAATGTAGTTTTGATTAGGAATCCTTATGGGAAAAAGGAATAGTTGTGACTAGGAATCCTGATAGGAAAAGGAGACCATCTCCAATTGGGAATTCTTGTACAAATAGGAATCTGGTTCTTCACCATTATAAATAGGAGGGTAGAGTGAGTGTAGAGAACAAGTTGAAAGTTGAGATGAGAATGAGGAGGGAGAATCAGAATCATTACCATCAGACTTGTAAAAAACAAGAAGCAGAGCTGAGAAGCGTGTTTGAGTAATAAAAGTATCATCCTTTTTGTGCCCGTGGACGTAGGTCGGACCAAGATCCACCGAACCACGTTAAATCTCATTGTCGATTGGTGCATTTATCTGTTTTTTGCTAAATTTGCTTTTGGTCCCCCATAACCAAACAAATTCACTATTGAGGGAGGATTAGTCTCGGGAGTGATATTCCCTTATTGCCCCTGAGACCAAAATCAGCCGTCAACAGTTGGCGCCGTCTGTGGGGAACTTCACAAAAAGCAGTTCACGTGATAAGACAAATGGCGGAAGGCGGAAATCACCAATCAGGAGGTCCGGCAATGGACTGGATGAAAAAGATGGAAGATAGCATGAGGTCTATGATGGATCGACTAGAAAGAATGGAAGGAGCAAACAAACCTGAAACCGGGGCCGACCAGAAGAGGAAAGAGAGGGAAAAAGGGAAAAGAGTAGTAGATATAAGCGAAGACGAGGGACCCAGAAAGAGAGGCCCTTATGGGATAAGATCTGAAGTAGTAGGAAGAGAGCCACGATCAGAAGACACATGGGAAAAAGAAGAGGAGGAACAATCACCCGACCCCTCCTCCAACAGTTTTTACAACTCCGAGAGGGAGGATAGAAAGTACAACGAAGACGTACAGGATACCTCCGAGCTTAAGGAACACCGCGCCCGGAACGACAGGAGAACAGAAGGACACAGAAGGCGACACGGGGGCACAGCCCGTGAAATAAAATCTTGGCTGAGAAAAGAGATGACCAGATGGGAAGAAGGCCTCAAGATCGGCGCGGGAGACACCCGAGGCGAGGAAGAGGGGTCTCCCCTTACAGAAGAGATAAGGTCAGCACAGTTCCCGAAGAGATTTAACATGCCGACCATGGCACCATACAAAGGCCACTCCGACCCAAAATCCCACATTGAGAATTTTGTCCTCCTGATGGAAGTACAGGGGGTAACGGGCGACGCCGTATGCAAAGTATTTCCCTTAACTTTAGGTGGACCTGCCATCCTATGGTATAGAAGTCTGGCCCCGGGGAGCATCCAGAGCTTCTCCCAGCTTAAGAAATCGTTTATCCGACACTTCAAAGGAGCCTGCACCCCTAAAAAAACAATATGAGAACTAAGGCTCATGAAACAGGGAGACGACGAGACACTGAAAAGCTTCATTGAAAGGTATCACAACACCGTACTCGAGGTCGGAGGGTATGAATCCCAAGAGGCCCTGGAAAGTCTGAAAGGGGCCCTAAGGGTCGGGAAACTGTGGACCCACCTGAGGATCCATGAGACATCAGACTACGCTACCGCATTGGAGGTAGCCAGGAAGTACGTCCTACTAGAAAGTGAGGAAAAAGTATCCCGGAGGGGGACAACCACCAGAGAAAGAGTGACAAGGAGGGAAGACCACCGGCGACCGGAAAGAGAATTCCGGAAGTTCAATCCAAGACCCAAAGAGTTCAAGCCAATGGCACATAAGGATCAAGGAAAAGGACCCACAACTCAAGTAAACCATGTGGTCCGAGAGGAGGCGTATATTCCCCTAAGTAAGCCGCCAGGGGAAATCATCATGGAGATACGGGAGAAAGGCCTCTTAATAGAACCCGACCTCAGGAGGTTTCCCCCAGACAGAAAAAAAAAAAAGATCCTACTGCCTGCACCACAATCTAAAAGGGCACACAACCGATGAACGCAGAGACCTGTGGGAGCAGGTGGAAGACTTGGTAAAAGAAGGCTATCTCGGTGTGTACATAGACCATTCGGTTTTTGAGGTCGACCAAGTTGATAGCGGAAGTCATCCGGTCAGATGCGTGGAATGCTGAGATGCAAAGAGGATGTATTAAGAAGAGCCTTGCTTGTAGTGACCTTTGTAGAGTTGCAAGAAAGACAACGAATCCCAAAAAGGTGAGTAAGACCTCTTTTATCTTAGGTTGACATTTGATTATGTTTGTTTGTTATGGCCCACACAATGGTTTTGATATTTGTTTTACGGCTCGGGTCTGCTCTTATACCGCCGAGACCGATGTCTCTTTCCGGCTCGGGTCTGCTCTTGTACCGCCGAGACCGATGTTTCCATCCGACTCGGGTATGCTCTTGTACCGCCGAGACCGATGTCTCTTTCCGGCTCGGGTCTGCTCTTGTACCGCCGAGACCGATGTCTCTTTCCGGCTCGGGTCTGCTCTTGTACCGCCGAGACCGATGTTTCTTTCTGGCTCGGGTCTGCTCTTGTACCGCCGAGATCGATGTTTCTTTCCGGCTCGGGTCTGCTCTTGTACCGCCGAAACCGATGTCTATTTCCGGCTCGGGTCTGCTCTTGTACCGCCGAGACAGATGTTTCTTTCCGGCTCGGGTCTGCTCTTGTACCGCCGAGACCGATGTCTCTTTCCGGCTCGGGTCTGCTCTTGTACCGCCGAGACCGATGTGTCTTTCCGGCTCGGGTCTGCTCTTATACCGCCGAGACCGATGTCTCTTTCCGGCTCGGGTCTGCTCTTGTACCGCCGAGACCGATGTCTCTTTCCGGCTCGGGTCTGCTCTTGTACCATCGAGATCGATGTTTGTTACAGCTCGGGGTCGGGTTACGTCCCACCGAGTCATGCTCATTGGTCTGGGGACGTAACATTCCCCCAGGACCAAGTGATTCTTACAGCTCGGGGTCGGGCGATGTCCCACCGAGTCTGCCCTTTGGACTGGGGACGTAACATTCCCCCAGGACCAAGTGATTCTTACAGCTCGGGGTCGGGCGATGTCCAACCGAGTCTGCCCTTTGGACTGAGGACGTAACATTCCCCCAGGACCAAGTGATTCTTACAGCTCGGGGTCGGGCGATGTCCCACCGAGTCTGCCTTTTGGACTGGGGACGTAACATTCCCCCATGACCAAGTGATTCTTACAGCTCGGGGTCGGGCGATGTCCCACCGAGTCTGCCCTTTGGACTGGGGACGTAACATTCCCCCAGGACCAAGTGATTCTTACAGCTCGGGGTCGGGCGATGTCCCACTGAGTCTGCCCTTTGGACTGGGGACGTAACATTCCCCAGGACCAAGTGATTCTTACAGCTCGGGGTCGGGCGATGTCCCACCGAGTCTGCCCTTTGGACTGGGGACGTAACATTCCCCCAGGACCAAGTGATTTTTACAGCTCGGGGTCGGGCGATGTCCCACCGAGTCTGCCTTTGGACTGGGGACGTAACATTCCCCCAGGACCAAGTGATTCTTACAGCTCGAAGTCGGGCGATGTCCCACCGAGTCTGCCCTTTGGACTGGGGACGTAACATTCCCCCAGGACCAAGTGATTTTTACAGCTCGGGGTCGGGCGATGTCCCACCGAGTCTGCCTTTGGACTGGGGACGTAACATTCCCCCAGGACCAAGTGATTTTTACAGCTCGGGGTCGGGCGATGTCCCACCGAGTCTGCCTTTGGACTGGGGACGTAACATTCCCCCAGGACCAAGTGATTCTTACAGCTCGGGGTCGGGCGATGTCCCACCGAGTCTGCCCTTTGGACTGGGGACGTAACATTCCCCCAGAGCCAAGTACCTCTTTCAGCTCGGGGTCGGGTTACGTCCCACCGAGTCAGCCCTTCGGACTGGGGACGTAACATTCCCTCAGGTCCAAGTGTCTTTCTCAGCTCGGGGTTGGGGTACGTCCCACCGAGTCAGCCCTTCGGACTGGGGACGTAACATTCCCCCAGGTCCAAGTGCCTTTCTCAGCTCGGGGTCGGGGTACGTCCCACCGAGTCAGCCCTTCGGACTGGGGACGTAACATTCCCCCAGGTCCAAATGCCTTTCTCAGCTCGGGGTCGGGGTACGTCCCACCGAGTCAGCCCTTCGGACTGGGGACGTAACATTCCCTCAGGTCCAAGTGTCGTTCTCAGCTCGGGGTCGGGTTGCGTCCCACCGAGTCAGTCCTTCGGACTGGGGACGTAACGTTCCCCCAGGCCCGACCATCTCTCACAGCTCGAGACAGGATCACATGCCACCGAGCACATCATCGTTAGCTCAGAGGCAAAATTTTCTCCTCACAATCGAGATTGGATCAGTCAGGGGTCAGGACCCCCAAATCTCTGGTACAGATATTACAGAGGAGGAGTCATTTTTAGTTTGGACAACAAGAGGAACTTCATCTCCTGATGGAACGACCCAAGTAAGTAATTTGCTTTGAGGTGGAGAATCATTCTGAATATAGTCAGCATCTCCAATAAACCGAGGATATGAAGATAGAAACAGAAGACTTAGTTGATGGCAAAGACAATTTCTCGGTGATTTCTGGAGCGACCACCAGCAAGACGATCAGCACACCATCTTTTTTTATAGTTCCCGGCATCAACTCACAAACTCGTTGTTACCGAGAACTAGAGGACAGATGTTGATGGTGTTTTTCGGGCACTATGTTATTTAAACAACACGACAGGGGTAAAAGGGGTAACTCCATTGATCGAGACCGTTAAAGCCGACCCGACAACTTGACGGTAAGAGGCCGAGCACTTTATACTAAATGGCCGAGCACTTGAGATCGGATGACCGAGCATTATCAGATCGACAGCAGCATTCTCAGTTCAAGTGGCTATCATGACCGACCTCATGAAGACCGAGCAAATGACGAGGCGTGCTCAGGAAGATAAAGCATCATATTCTTGCGGAAAAGGGATAAGTTGTCCTACTTTAATGGGGTAAAGTAATAACTTAATATCCTAATAGGATAAAGGAAGTAAATGTAGTTTTGATTAGGAATCCTTATGGGAAAAAGGAATAGTTGTGACTAGGAATCCTGATAGGAAAAGGAGACCATCTCCAATTGGGAATTCTTGTACAAATAGGAATCTGGTTTCTTCACCATTATAAATAGGAGGGTAGAGTGAGTGTAGAGAACAAGTTGAAAGTTGAGATGAGAATGAGGAGGGAGAATCAGAATCATTACCATCAGACTTGTAAAAAACAAGAAGCAGAGCTGAGAAGCGTGTTTGAGTAATAAAAGTATCATCCTTTTTGTGCCCGTGGACGTAGGTCGGACCAAGATCCACCGAACCACGTTAAATCTCATTGTCGATTGGTGCATTTATCTGTTTTTTGCTAAATTTGCTTTTGGTCCCCCATAACCAAACAAATTCACTATTGAGGGAGGATTAGTCTCGGGAGTGATATTCCCTTATTGCCCCTGAGACCAAAATCAGCCGTCAACAGTTGGCGCCGTCTGTGGGGAACTTCACAAAAAGCAGTTCACGTGATAAGACAAATGGCGGAAGGCGGAAATCACCAATCAGGAGGTCCGGCAATGGACTGGATGAAAAAGATGGAAGATAGCATGAGGTCTATGATGGATCGACTAGAAAGAATGGAAGGAGCAAACAAACCTGAAACCGGGGCCGACCAGAAGAGGAAAGAGAGGGAAAAAGGGAAAAGAGTAGTAGTAGATATAAGCGAAGACGAGGGACCCAGAAAGAGAGGCCCTTATGGGATAAGATCTGAAGTAGTAGGAAGAGAGCCACGATCAGAAGACACATGGGAAAAAGAAGAGGAGGAACAATCACCCGACCCCTCCTCCAACAGTTTTTACAACTCCGAGAGGGAGGATAGAAAGTACAACGAAGACGTACAGGATACCTCCGAGCTTAAGGAACACCGCGCCCGGAACGACAGGAGAACAGAAGGACACAGAAGGCGACACGGGGGCACAGCCCGTGAAATAAAATCTTGGCTGAGAAAAGAGATGACCAGATGGGAAGAAGGCCTCAAGATCGGCGCGGGAGACACCCGAGGCGAGGAAGAGGGGTCTCCCCTTACAGAAGAGATAAGGTCAGCACAGTTCCCGAAGAGATTTAACATGCCGACCATGGCACCATACAAAGGCCACTCCGACCCAAAATCCCACATTGAGAATTTTGTCCTCCTGATGGAAGTACAGGGGGTAACGGGCGACGCCGTATGCAAAGTATTTCCCTTAACTTTAGGTGGACCTGCCATCCTATGGTATAGAAGTCTGGCCCCGGGGAGCATCCAGAGCTTCTCCCAGCTTAAGAAATCGTTTATCCGACACTTCAAAGGAGCCTGCACCCCTAAAAAAACAATATGAGAACTAAGGCTCATGAAACAGGGAGACGACGAGACACTGAAAAGCTTCATTGAAAGGTATCACAACACCGTACTCGAGGTCGGAGGGTATGAATCCCAAGAGGCCCTGGAAAGTCTGAAAGGGGCCCTAAGGGTCGGGAAACTGTGGACCCACCTGAGGATCCATGAGACATCAGACTACGCTACCGCATTGGAGGTAGCCAGGAAGTACGTCCTACTAGAAAGTGAGGAAAAAGTATCCCGGAGGGGGACAACCACCAGAGAAAGAGTGACAAGGAGGGAAGACCACCGGCGACCGGAAAGAGAATTCCGAAAGTTCAATCCAAGACCAAAGAGTTCAAGCCAATGGCACATAAGGATCAAGGAAAAAGACCCACAACTCAAGTAAACCATGTGGTCCGAGAGGAGGCGTATATTCCCCTAAGTAAGCCGCCAGGGGAAATCATCATGGAGATACGGGAGAAAGGCCTCTTAATAGAACCCGACCTCAGGAGGTTTCCCCCAGACAGAAAAAACAAAAGATCCTACTGCCTGCACCACAATCTAAAAGGGCACACAACCGATGAACGCAGAGACCTGTGGGAGCAGGTGGAAGACTTGGTAAAAGAAGGCTATCTCGGTGTGTACATAGACCATTCGGTTTTTGAGGTCGACCAAGTTGATAGCGGAAGTCATCCGGTCAGATGCGTGGAATGCTGAGATGCAAAGAGGATGTATTAAGAAGAGCCTTGCTTGTAGTGACCTTTGTAGAGTTGCAAGAAAGACAACGAATCCCAAAAAGGTGAGTAAGACCTCTTTTATCTTAGGTTGACATTTGATTATGCTTGTTTGTTATGGCCCACACAATGGTTTTGATATTTGTTTTACGGCTCGGGTCTGCTCTTGTACCGCCGAGACCGATGTCTCTTTCCGGATCGGGTCTGCTCTTGTACCGCCGAGACCGATGTTTCCATCCGACTCGGGTCTGCTCTTGTACCGCCGAGACCGATGTCTCTTTCCGGCTCGGGTCTGCTCTTGTACTGCCGAGACCGATGTCTCTTTCCGGCTCGGGTCTGCTCTTGTACCGCCGAGACCGATGTCTCTTTCCGGCTCGGGTCTGCTCTTGTACCGCCGATACCGATGTTTCTTTCGGCTCGGGTCTGCTCTTGTACCGCCGAGATCGATGTTCTTTCCGGCTCGGGTCTGCTCTTGTACCGCCGAAACCGATGTCTATTTCCGGCTTGGGTCTGCTCTTGTACCGCCGAGACAGATGTTTCTTTCCGGCTCGGGTCTGCTCTTGTACCGCCGAGACCGATGTCTCTTTCCGGCTCGGGTCTGCTCTTGTACCGCCGAGACCGATGTGTCTTTCCGGCTCGGGTCTGCTCTTGTACCGCCGAGACCGATGTCTCTTTCCGGCTCGGGTCTGCTCTTGTACCGCCGAGACCGATGTCTCTTTCCGGCTCGGGTCTGCTCTTGTACCATCGAGATCGATGTTTGTTACAGCTCGGGGTCGGGTTACGTCCCACCGAGTCATGCTCATTGGTCTGGGGACGTAACATTCCCCCAGGACCAAGTGATTCTTACAGCTCGGGGTCGGGCGATGTCCCACCGAGTCTGCCCTTTGGACTGGGGACGTAACATTCCCCCAGGACCAAGTGATTCTTACAGCTCGGGGTCGGGCGATGTCCAACCGAGTCTGCCCTTTGGACTGGGGACGTAACATTCCCCCAGGACCAAGTGATTCTTACAGCTCGGGGTCGGGCGATGTCCCACCGAGTCTGCCTTTTGGACTGGGGACGTAACATTCCCCCATGACCAAGTGATTCTTACAGCTCGGGGTCGGGCGATGTCCCACCGAGTCTGCCCTTTGGACTGGGGACGTAACATTCCCCCAGGACCAAGTGATTCTTACAGCTCGGGGTCGGGCGATGTCCCACCGAGTCTGCCTTTGGACTGGGGACGTAACATTCCCCAGGACCAAGTGATTCTTACAGCTCGGGGTCGGGCGATGTCACCGAGTCTGCCCTTTGGACTGGGGACGTAACATTCCCCCAGGACCAAGTGATTTTTACAGCTCGGGGTCGGGCGATGTCCCACCGAGTCTGCCTTTGGACTGGGGACGTAACATTCCCCCAGGACCAAGTGATTCTTACAGCTCGAAGTCGGGCGATGTCCCACCGAGTCTGCCCTTTGGACTGGGGACGTAACATTCCCCCAGGACCAAGTGATTTTTACAGCTCGGGGTCGGGCGATGTCCCACCGAGTCTGCCTTTGGACTGGGGACGTAACATTCCCCCAGGACCAAGTGATTCTTACAGCTCGGGGTCGGACGATGTCCCACCGAGTCTGCCCTTTGGACTGGGGACGTAACATTCCCCCAGGACCAAGTGATTTTTACAGCTCGGGGTCGGGCGATGTCCCACCGAGTCTGCCTTTGGACTGGGGACGTAACATTCCCCCAGGACCAAGTGATTTTTACAGCTCGGGGTCGGGCGATGTCCCACCGAGTCTGCCTTTGGACTGGGGACGTAACATTCCCCCAGGACCAAGTGATTCTTACAGCTCGGGGTCGGGTGATGTCCCACCGAGTCTGCCCTTTGGACTGGGGACGTAACATTCCCCCAGAGCCAAGTACCTCTTTCAGCTCAGGGTCGGGTTACGTCCCACCGAGTCAGCCCTTCGGACTGGGGACGTAACATTCCCTCAGGTCCAAGTGTCTTTCTCAGCTCGGGGTCGGGGTACGTCCCACCGAGTCAGCCCTTCGGACTGGGGACGTAACATTCCCCCAGGTCCAAGTGCCTTTCTCAGCTCGGGGTCGGGGTACGTCCCACCGAGTCAGCCCTTCGGACTGGGGACGTAACATTCCCCCAGGTCCAAATGCCTTTCTCAGCTCGGGGTCGGGGTACGTCCCACCGAGTCAGCCCTTCGGACTGGGGACGTAACATTCCCTCAGGTCCAAGTGTCGTTCTCAGCTCGGGGTCGGGTTGCGTCCCACCGAGTCAGTCCTTCGGACTGGGGACGTAACGTTCCCCCAGGCCCGAGCATCTTTCACAGCTCGAGACAGGATCACATGCCACCGAGCACATCATCGTTAGCTCAGAGGCAAAATTTTCTCCTCACAATCGAGATTGGATCTGTCAGGGGTCAGGACCCCCAAATCTCTGGTACAGATATTACAGAGGAGGAGTCATTTTTAGTTTGGACAACAAGAGGAACTTCATCTCCTGATGGAACGACCCAAGTAAGCAATTTGCTTTGAGGTGGAGAATCATTCTGAATATAGTCAGCATCTCCAATAAACCGAGGATATGAAGATAGAAACAGAAGACTTAGTTGATGGCAAAGACAATTTCTCGGTGATTTCTGGAGCGACCACCAGCAAGACGATCAGCACACCATCTTTTTTTATAGTTCCCGGCATCAACTCACAAACTCGTTGTTACCGAGAACTAGGGGACAGATGTTGATGGTGTTTTTCGGGCACTATGTTATTTAAACAACACGACAGGGGTAAAAGGGGTAACTCCATTGATCGAGACCGTTAAAGCCGACCCGACAACTTGACGGTAAGAGGCCGAGCACTTTATACTAAATGGCCGAGCACTTGAGATCGGATGACCGAGCATTATCAGATCGACAGCAGCATTCTCAGTTCAAGTGGCTATCATGACCGACCTCATGAAGACCGAGCAAATGACGAGGCGTGCTCAGGAAGATAAAGCATCCTATTCTTGCGGAAAAGGGATAAGTTGTCCTACTTTAATGGGGTAAAGTAATAACTTAATATCCTAATAGGATAAAGGAAGTAAATGTAGTTTTGATTAGGAATCCTTATGGGAAAAAGGAATAGTTGTGACTAGGAATCCTGATAGGAAAAGGAGACCATCTCCAATTGGGAATTCTTGTACAAATAGGAATCTGGTTTCTTCACCATTATAAATAGGAGGGTAGAGTAAGTGTAGAGAACAAGTTGAAAGTTGAGATGAGAATGAGGAGGGAGAATCAGAATCATTACCATCAGACTTGTAAAAAACAAGAAGCAGAGCTGAGAAGCGTGTTTGAGTAATAAAAGTATCATCCTTTTTGTGCCCGTGGACGTAGGTCGGACCAAGATCCACCGAACCACGTTAAATCTCATTGTCGATTGGTGCATTTATCTGTTTTTTGCTAAATTTGCTTTTGGTCCCCCATAACCAAACAAATTCACTATTGAGGGAGGATTAGTCTCGGGAGTGATATTCCCTTATTGCCCCTGAGACCAAAATCAGCCGTCAACACACATATTTTTGAATATTTTTATATGAGTAAGTTTCATGATTTCGGTTATAGAAATAGTAAATTAAATTTGATTTTTAATTCGTTAGAAATTTCTTTCGAAGATGAACAACTTTCATGTTGGGCACTTTTCAAACTTTGCATCAGAAAGACCTTAAAAATATGAATATTTGAATGAGTACACTCCAGGGATCTGTTTGCAATTTTGTGAAAATTTATTATATATACCTAGAATTTCTCACTAATTACAAAAAAGGGCAAAACTTAATTAATTAGCCCACCCGAACCCTCTATTTGTGTGAAGGAGAGGTTGGCTATCGGCATGCCATTTGGCCATCACTGACCGGCATGCCAACAAGGTTTGGACCGATCGGCCATCGTGAGTCCATTGATGGCCGGTAGTGAGCCTTATGACTCTAGAAAATGATGGAGAAGAGACGAAGAAGATGCGCTTGTTTCCCATTTTGGTCCGGGCTCGATGTTGCAGAGTCGATTTTATCAAATGACGCTCAGTTTCGTGCAAATCGAGGAAGAAAATGAATGTGAATAGTGATATCCATTTGCCACGAAACTTTAATTCGAATGTTGCCAATTCCAGCATCTTCGTGGGAGTGTTGGGAGTCTGTATATGCCCTCGAAATCTCGGTAAGACATCCCGGTAAAATTCGCTAATTTGCAAGTTAACGATTTATATTCTGACGCTTTCAGTAGTGTCGTGGAGTTATCTATTGGCATGTATTAAATTGAATAAGTTAGGATGTATTGAATTTGTACTATTGGTAGAATCTGGGCGAAATCGAAATGAATTGGATTGATCCGGTAGGATTTTTGAGTTTCCGGTAAAATCGAATTTCGTACGTGTCTGTGATTTGATGAAGGTAGTGATACATATGAGTTAATTATGATTATATGATAATTTTTAGATGAATTCAGATAGGTTTGGAGAGTTCACGATCCTTCGGTAGAGTCTTCAGAAACTTTTTCATAAGATTTTCCGAAAGCACGTAATTTATAAATTTGAGCTATTAGGTTATTTTAGAGCGTTATGTTATAATGTATTATGAGTATTACATTAGTTTTGGAAGAAAAATGAAAGATCTGAAAGTTCCCGGATCCGTTTGTAACATTTTCAGATTTTTCTAGAGATTTTCAGGTTTTAGATCGGGAAATGAATTTGATGTTAGGAATTTATAGTATATGGTGTTTTAAGAGTAATGACACTGAAATCGTTGAAATCAGACTTGATTTGGTTATTCCAGGAAGATCCGAAAATTTATTATATTTGAATCGAGAATTTCGCATGTTAGCGATTCTAATCGTTTTCCACCATTTGTTTTTACAAAATTGGCTAGGATCATGAGTGTTCACGTAGGCAGGTAAGTATTACATCCGATAAATACTTGATGTATGGTTTGTTTACTTGCTTGTTTGTTTGTTTCTATAGGAAATATATGTGTGTGTGTATATATGTATCCATATAGAGATATACCGGTGTGACTGTCTTTTAAACGCAAACATATGATATCGTGTTATCATTTTATGATTTCTGAGTTATTTCCAATAGATGATGCATTTGGTATGTGTTGTGTGATGTGCATGATATGTGGATGAATGTTATGGTTTATTATTTTCGGGAAGTATTTTGAGAAGTTTGTTTTCGAAAGATCTTTCTTTTTAAATGAAATGTATTTGATTTCACTTTTGATATGATATGATATGTTTCCTCCATGGTATGCATGATACATTTTATTTGTTTTATGTTTTTAAAACCATTGTGGTGCCTGTATAGGGTCTTGTCCAACTGTAGTAGATCGACTCGTTATCCTCTGTCGAGATGGTCCTCTTTCGGACAATGTCAGGTTTGTGCGCTCGATCCAGGCATTGGACGTCTGATATTTTCGCCCAGCTGAATTGGTTCCCTGGACGCCTAATATATTCATCCAGTTGGTCTCTAGAAGCGTGATACGGATTTATGATGACTTTGGTTTAAGATTTGATTTCATTTTCAACAAAATATCATTATGTTATCTTTTGAATATCCTTATTTTATGGTTTTCTTAAAAATAGAATTTTTGAAGAAGTTACTTTCAGTAAAACTTCTTTCTGATTTAAATATATTTGATTTCATTTATGACATGAAATAATTTGTTTATACCACGATGCTCATATTATATTTTATTTGTTTTAATGATTTTGACCCGTCTTAGTGCCTGTATAGGGTCCATCCATCTGAAATGGTATGACCCATTATCCTCTATCGACATGATCATGTTTGGGACAATGTCTGGTCTGAACGAGCAACTCAGGCATTGGACGCCTGGTTTATTTTCTGAAGTATTTTCAAAAGACTGGTTTTATAATGTATTTTCAAAAAAATAAGATTAAAATGGTGTCTTTATGTGTTCCGTTTCTAATAAGGTATGAGATTGACTGTAAGCAATTTATAATTTGATTTTTGTTTCTGATGATGAATGAGATCGGTTGTATGAAATTTTTACCATAAATTCTGTTTTTGACAATGAATGAGATCGAGTGCGACGAATCCTTATTATGTTTTCGTATATGATAATGAATATAACTGCCTATAAAGAATCTGTATTATGTCTCCGAATCTGATAATGAATGTAACTACCTGTAAAGAATCTGTATTATGTCTCAGTTTCTGATGATGAATGTGATTGAATGTATGGAATCCATAATAGGCTTTTTATTTTTGTTGATAAATGAGTTTGGCCATATGAGATTAGTATTGATTATATGTGTAGTTAGTTTGGTTGGAGATTTGACCCTTTGTTCTAGTAGCTTTGGTTAGGGTATTCATTCACACGAAATTCTTCCCATACCTATTCTAAAATAGGTCATGAATCTCATTGGAGCTTCGTTTGATCGTGTTGGTGTATGATTTGTGCAAGTATACTTGGGTTGTTCTTTCATTCGTCTTTGACATATACGTATATGTATGTGTGTGTGTGTGTGTGTGTATATATATATATATGTGTGTGTGTGTGTAGATATATCTAAGTTTAGTTTTTGTTTTTTTATCGATTATGGTACGATTATTATCAAGAAAACCAGGAAACCTGCGCAATGTACATTTCTGAATATGTATATGTAATTTGAATGTGTGGATCAGTTTATGTAAGTATTTCTGGAAAACTATATATTTAGAGCGTAAATAATAGAATGAAGTTTAAAGGTTTTCTAATAGATAACCATACACACATAAATGTTATATATATGTACTATTTTCAAATTATTCTTACTTTTATAGTACGTGCATGGTTACTTATTGAGTTTTATAACTCACACCATAACATTTTGCTAGTTTTGCAGGTTGGCAACTAGAATGGTCAGCCATCAAGCTTCAAATACTTATGCTCGAGAAGAAGGATCACCCAAGTTGCAGTCATCCACTCTAGAGTCATGAGAAGTGTCATATAGTTTAGAAATTAATTTTCTTTTGTTTATATTTTGTAATGTGCAATACACGTAATTATATGTATGTAATTAAACGTATTGGTTTGTATGCATTGAGTTGGGAAAGAAGCCTTGAATGTTGATGATATGTACTTGATTTGTCTTGACTTGGACCAGAGATCCTTTTGTTTATTTTCTGGCTATTACAGGTCGTGTGTCGATGCTGTATTATGTTCCAAGTTGCTCAGTTTTAGGGCACATTATGTCCATTTTTATCAGATTTGAGGCTCAGAGAGATGAATTATTCCTATCTTTTGCCAGTAGCGTCTTGCCTTTACTGAGATGTTACAGAAGCCCTGCCATTGTCTCGTGTGGTCCACACTCCACAAGGATAAAGTGGCTTCTAAAATTAGGGGAACAAAATGATATTCCTTGACACTTAAGAGCTACTGTAACAGCTCACGTGGTCTCTCATTCGAGAATTTCCTATCTTACTCTTGATCCCCCTTCTTGTTTTACTTTTCACCCGAAGGGAATTTCTGACATTTTTTTTCTTGGGACACGTCTCAACATTACAACATTTATTACAAGTTTATACTCAAACAAGAAAAAAATATTTATAGCAAAAATTCATGTAGAGGGTTTCACTAAGTTTTAAAACATTAGAGGTATTTCGCATAATTTCACCAAATATTATGAATGTTTTAATAATAACAATAACAACAACAACAACAACAACTCTAAATTTAATGAGTGTGATTACTTACCTCAAAAATTGCCATCGACAAATTTAAGAATTCAAAATTTTATTTATTATCAAAATATTAAAATATGAGACTAATTATTTTTAATCTAAAATAAAATTACATATCATTATTTATGAATATTATTTATTCACCATAATTTTTTTTTATCTAATACTAAACCGAGCCTTTGTTGATAGCTACGTACTCTTAAAAGCCACATGTTCATTAAATATTACTAAAAACTACTTTTCTGAAGTGTGAATCTTTTGGAGCACAACAGAGGAATGAGGCACACTGCATGAAGGATAATGGCTCAGGCTTGATAAGCTCCTTACTCACTTAAAATAGAAACTTTTAAAATAGAAACTTTCATTACAACGGCACAAAATTGATCCTATGGGCAATGTATGGAAATTCAAAAAGAATAAATTAATTATTTCTAGCTGAGTTTCTTTCTTTAAATCTCTTCATTTGCATTTTCCATTAATTCATTTTTACACTATTATATATATAATTTTACATATTAATTGATCATTATGCTATGATTTTTTTTTTTTTATTTCTGACCAAATTATAAGTGTCGAAGTATCTTTTGCAAGTATTACAAATGTAGTTCCCTAAGGGCGTAGCCCAACGATTTGAGCTACAAATTCTCAGGTTCAAGTCCTGGGTATCACTCTTATAAGAGTTTGAGACAATACCAATTTACTCACACATCCATATGGATGATATGGAGTTTCCCCTATATTCTGGAAAAAAAAATATTACAAATGTATAATTATCCGTGAGCCAAGAAAAACGATTTCATCAGAAAAAAATCTATAGCAATGATCTAGCATGATATTATCCTCCTTCACTATTCATTGTTGAAATAATATACAATGAAGTACATTTGAAAAAAAAAATAAACTATTAGTTAATTGAAACAATTCTGATTGGTATATATAGATTCGATCTCATATGATTATGATTATAAGAATACAAAAATAATAGGTACACTACTAATGTTCCAAAAAGGAAAAAAAATGTACATTATTGAGAAAGAGAAAGCCACCAACTTAATCATCTACTTCTACCAAACAAAAAGCACACTGAGCACATATTGAATGAGAATTTTTGTTGCCCTTGTCATATGAGGGATACTTAAATCTAAATTCATGTAAGCCGTTAAATGAAATTAAAGGAGTCATTTTCATGCAATCAAAAAGTAAAAAAAAAAAAAAATTGACTACAAAATTTGCGAATTTTTACTTGGAGATCTTACCGAGATTTCGAGGGACTCCAAACGATCCCATAAACGCGCTGGAATCTACGAAATTCCGATCGGAGCTACTATTCACTGTGGGTCACTATTCATCCGAATCTCCCTCCCTCATTTCCCATCCAATCGAGCACAGATTGGAAAAATAGTCACTGCCATCTTGTAGTACTCTCCGAGAACTTCGATTTGGCGGGTGACTCGAGTCGTGAGACGAAGCGACGAGCCAGGATCGCGAAACACATTCATGCATGTGTCTCTCCTCTTTTATGTCTTGCCGGAGTCCTAGGGGCTGCCGCTGGCCACCACGTGATGGAGGGGTGGCCAGCACACCCCTATGGCCAGTCATGCCGGCCAGCATTGGCCGGCAGGCCGCCGGCGTGAGCAAGGGATCCCAGAACTTGAAATGGGTGCAAGGGGCCGGGTAGGGGATTTTGAGTTATTTTGTCATTTTTGTGATTTCAAGAAGTTTCGGAAAATTGCAATCTGACCATCGAAAATTGCAGTTAGGTCTCTGTCATGGGGTTTTCTCGGAAATTCGTATTTTTGAAGTCTTCTTATGTAAATTTCGAAAAGCGTTCAACATGAAAGTTGTTCGTCTCGGAAAATGAGTCTGATGGTTCACGAATGAGTTCAATCAGAATTCGTTTACAATTTTTATAGCCGAAACAAGAAATTTTTAAGCATATAACGATATAATCGGAAATTGCGTAACTGATTTTCAGAACCACACGTTTCCCAACTTGACGAAGCTTCAATTTAAAATATTTCATTCTATTTTCCAACACATAAACTCTGATTTTCGAATAGCATATCGTTCCAAATCTTTAACTTTAATTTGGAAATATTTTAGAACTATTCCGAAAAATTCGGGATATTACACAGCTCAACGGTTTGAGCTATAAAATCTCAGGTTCAAGTCTTGGGTAGCACCCTTATAATAGTCTGGGACAGTACCAATTTACTCACGTATCCATATGGATGATGTGGAATTTCCCCGATCTTCCAAAAAAAAAAAAAGGTATTACAAATGTATAATTATCCGTGCGCCAAGAAAAATGATTTCATGAGAGAAAAATCTATAGCAATGATCTAGCATGATATTTTCCTCCTTCACTATTCATTGTTGAAATAGTATACAATGAAGTGCATTTGAAACAAAATAAACTATTAGTCAATTGAATCAATTCTGATTGGTATATATAGATTCGATCTCATATGATTATGATTATAAGAATACAAAAATATAATAGGTACATTACTAATGTTCCAAAAAGGAAAAAAAAATGTACATTATTGTGAAAGAGAAAGCCACCAACTTAATCATCTACTTCTACCAAACAAAAAGTACTCTGAGCACATATTGCATGAGAATTTTTGTTGCCCTTGTCATATGAGGGATACTTAAATCTAAATTCATGTAAGCCGTTAAATGAAATTAAAGGAGTCATTTTCATCCAATCAAAAAGTTTTTTTAAAAAAAAAAAAAAAAAACTAAGGGGTTATCTCATTAATGAAAGCATTGGGCTTGAGTGAATTGTTCACTTTCAAGTTTAAGGTTCGAATCCCACTAGATGCATTTCCTTGGGGTCATGTTCCTTGATATAAAAAGCTAACGACTTACCCTGATATATGCTGTGAAACTTCCGATGACACGGAATATAGGTCCCGAGAATTAGTCGAAATACGTGTAAGCTGACTCAAACACCCCGGTTATCAAAAAATAATAATAATTAAAGTTGGTTAATGTTAAATAGTGGATAAACTCTTCTCTAGATTCGGTTAATAATAAACCTCATATTACTAAATTATGACTAGATTATTCTGTTGGAGGGAAAATTTGGTTAGGCAAATTTTATGCTGACACGTGTCATATATAAGGATTAGGTGAGGAGGTGGAAGGTGTGGGAGACCAAATTGGACCTGGCATCGCAAAATAATTAAAAAAAAATTATTATGTATTTTAAATATTAAACAGTATTATTAAATGATAAATTTACCACAAGAGTGTGTGTATGTATATCTCAATTCCTAAAACAATTTGTTCTCAAAATTTTAAAAAATAAAAATAAAAAAACTGCAAATCTTTAATCTTTTGCAACCCGTCTCTCAGGTTTCTGATCTGGAAGCTAGTGGTGGTGGTTTTTTCTTTCTTGGTTCTCAAATTCACATTAGTGATTGATTAAATAAAGGTATACACTTTGTAGCAATTAGTTGAAACTTCAAACTTTGAATTGTTTTTTTGCTGGGTGACAATATATAGTTAAAGAGCCCGATCTACATACACCAAGGGATAAGTCTCGATGTTAAAAATCATATATGTTATGATACTAAAAGTATTTCCCAACAATTATAATGATAAGAAAAAAATCAAGACCATGATCATGTATATATGACAAGAGTCATTGTCATTATATCATGTAAATATGGCAATTATCTTGGTTATATGCAATAATACAAATATGATTTAAATCCTCAAATATATATGATTGATCAAATTTATATATGGAAAAAAAAGCTCGGGCTCGGTCAAACTTATCTGGGCTTTAGCCTGGCCTGGACTTAAAAAAACTCGGGCCGGACTTTATAATGACAGGGCCTGAATGTTGGAATTTTTATGTCTGACAAACAAATGTGTTTAAAACATGATTGATTAGTAAATTTATGATTCAATTTTATTTCATGTATGCATTTTGATTTGCTTTATAAAATTCCTGAAAATTATGTGATTGTTTATATAGCTTTAAATTAAATATATATGTTTATGTAAAATGAATATATATGTGTGTGTGTGTGTAATAATCAAATTTGTTCATGACTATGATTTGAAGTTGATAATCTTCAAAATCAAAATCCTGATTCAAAGAGATCTAGATCTAGGTGTATATTTTCTTCCAAAGATCTAACTTTTATATAATTAATGTACTAAAAAATGCAAATAAATTTTTTTTATGTTATGAATATGTTTCCGCTGTGTATGAACTCTAGAAACCAACAAATGGTATCATGAGCGGTCATATTTATTCTAGTATATAAATAAGAATGATTTATTGTAAATCATCTTAATATGTATGTAAAAGAGTAGGCTATGTATTTTTTATCATTATATTTTTATCATAAGATGATGGATATATGAATATTAATCGTCAATTGTATGGTTGATTTTGGGTTATAATTATAATTTTTATTTTATATATTGGATATGTAAACCCAAAATTAAATGAGTTATTTCCTTATAATTGTAAAATTATTTATAATTTATTTTCGTTAGAGATCAAGTTCAAGACGAATGACGAAAGTTGATATTTTTGTACAAAATATAATTATTTTTTCTTATGCATTGTACAATGTTGAAACTATTGCACGGTGCAGTGATACACTGTAGCACAAGCAGCAGTCTCCTATTGTACACAACAGCAGTGAGATCGCTCCACGAGTAGCAATCTCTTGCTGCTTACAACAGCAGCGACACTGCTGCATTCGAAGCAGTTTCTTGCCGTACAGTGAGGTAGTTTTGACTGCCCATCGTGCGGTAGTGAAGATTAAATTTTGTTTTTTTACCAGATTTGAAGATTAATGTAATTTTAACTTTGGTAGTTTGTAATTTTAGAAATACTCAAATTGTCAACTCGGTTAATATCCAATTTATTTATTTTGTGTGAATTATAAATTGTTTATACTCATGTATATTTTAAATGTCATATAAAATTAGCACAATGCCTACTCTTGCATTATAACATGCCATACATACATGTGTATTTTCATAAATTTGTTTATGATACTAAATATTTTCTAATTGAATTAAAAACTATTTTAGAATTTTATCGATTAGTCGATTAAATTAAATAAAATTGTGAATTAATTTTAAATCGTTAAAATTTATAAAATCACAAAATTTAGTTCTAAGCATTTCTAATAAATCGTTTATTAAGAATAACTTAGATGTTTCATAATGAATTTAAATTTTATTGGTAAACAATGTAATTTTATTATGAAACAGCTAACTTGGTAATTGGAGACTTTTAATATTGATTTCTTGGTCTTTTCACTAGGTTTACAATGTTGGAGTCGGTGCTTAGAGCGCCAATCCGAATAATGTATAATATATTATATTTTATTAATTATTAATAAAATAACTACATTTTCATTTCAAACCTTATTAATGGTATTGTCATTATGCATATTAGATTGATGTATACATATGTTATGAACGACATCGACCTTAGAATAGTCATATAGTAATACTGGACACTAGGTGGTCCAACATTGAGATAAGTATTATTATTATAAACTAGTCTTAAAGTGTATATATATTCTTGGTCGTTAGTTTTGGAATACGGTCGAATTCCTATAACCTAGAAGACTAGCACATGTCGTATATTGGAATTGGAGTTCCAATGGTTTAACTCGATGTACCATGAGCTTTGGAAGCTCGTATAGACATGTGGGTATTGGTTGGACCGAATACCGAATGACTCACAAGTGATTCATAATAGTTGGAAGTACACACCACCGTCAATAGGAATCTCCTCGAGTCAAGTAGCATATGTGATCCTTTGACTATAGGATAACATTGATTTTGTGTGAGATCCTCCACACTTTGATGACATGTATGTCAGAAACCTTTTATGGTCTGGCCTCTAGATGTTCGTTGGGTGTGGATCGATGCACTCGTTAATAAAGTGCGAATCAAAATAGGATCCTTCGGCGCGTATGTGTACCATAAATGGGTTTAGGTATCCATGTGAGTAAGTCACGATTCTTAAGACTTTGACCAAAGCCGATCACATCAGTTGTAAAGAATCGTTGATACGTCGATATGAGATGTGTGCCTCGGAAACTTGACGATATATTTTATATTTCCTAACCATAACTCGGATAGCCTACGAAAGAGGGATTGTTAAGCATATGTGAGGACCTAAACTTGTACAGTTCAGAAAGGTCTTTCGTGTTCTTCGCGAATTCGGAGGTGGCCGAATTGTGTACATATTAGCTAGGCTTATATGACGAACGTGTCTGAACTTAGAGAGTCCCAATATGAAGTGTACTCGTTGAGCATTTGGGTAGCCGATTAATTTTGACAAAAGATAATATTCGATATTATAATTATCAACTACGATAATCAAGTGTTATTTGATAACATTGATTATTTATTTTGACCTAATTGGATTAATTGGATTAATTCAATATTTACACAATGGCTTTATCGTAATTTCATAATTATCTTTGAGAATATTACGGTAACTGCAAGTATGTAATTATATGTGTTTTTGGCTTGATTTAATTGGATTAAATCAAAATGACAAACATATAACTAATCCATTTCCTAATCCTTGTCTTGATTTAATTGGATTAAATCAAAGTGGTAGATAATGGAGATTAGTCACACCTAATTATACATATTTGGACAAATTAGATTAAGCCCACCAAAAAATTGATTATAACTTTTATTAATTAAAAATTACCTAAGTTTTTCTATAAATCGCAAGCTTTAAGAAGATTTTAATTAAGATAAGCATAAGAAAAATGAGTTTGAGAATGCTAAGCTAAATACAAGTAATTCTTGGAGAAACTAGCCTAATTTAGAGAAGTGTTTAAAGATGCTTTGGAAGATCTCTACAATATTTCATGTAGGAGAAATCAAGATTGGATCTTGGAGTGAAGCTTGCTTGCATTGGAATCAAGATTGGATCTTGGAATGAAGCTTGCTAAACCTTGGAAGTTCTCCAACAATTTTAACTAGTAAAAGGAGATGAGATTTTTGTATCAAGCTTACTAGATAATGTTTGATCTTCTCATAAGTTATGTTTTTCATTAGTGAGTTTTCATTAGTGAAACATATAGTGATGAATTATGTATTGGATGCATAATTACATAGCTTAAAATTGAAATCAGGCTAATGAATTGTGTTAGGATGTTTTGGAAGTATAAACACAAAATATTTGTAATATGGTCAAAGATGTTCATGTTGGAGATAGAACAAATTAATTAGAGTTTGGAACTCTAGAATAACGCTTGGAGCTATGGCTACCATTCTAGAATCACTTGACCACCTTTGGGTGAACTAGAATTGTTTATGAGAATTTTTATAGTGGGATTCTAAATTGGTTTATGTTAGATTCAAATAAATGCATATATATTTTTAGAATTCATGTATGTTAGTTGTATAATATGTGTTGATGATGGTTGTGAAGCTAAAATTAGATTTTAGGTGTATTTGAAGTATTATGAGAAATTTAGAAGTGTTTAATATTGGTTTCAAGTAGAAAAATTCTCACTGCCTAGGGAGCGTCACGATTCTGACCCCTCAGCGTCATGACACCGAGCATCAAACATAGGAGCGTTGTGACGCCTATACTTTCGTGTCGTGACGCTGAGACGTTCAGCTCTCCCAGTTTCTCTCGCACTTTAGAGCGTCGCGATGCCCAAGCTCCCGCTTCGCAACGCGTAGAGCTAATACATACTGAAACTTCATTTTCTCCGTTCCAGAGTTTTCGGACTCCGTTTGGGTCCCTTTTTTTCCTACGGACTCGAAACGGATTTTAGTTTTACATAAAAATATTTTAAAATACATTCATGCTAGATATTCACAGGTTAGATCCACTTCCACTGTGCGAGGTACCGATTCGACCCTAGGGGTTCCACATCTGCCCCAACATATAAAACATTAGATATTTTACATATAAAATCACTAAACTTCAAATAATGAGTGTGAACAGGTAGTTTGTCGAAACAATCTTTGCTTTCCACTGTTAGTGCAACATCGTGAAATCTAAGTGGGGCTTCGTGAAGACTTTAGTTTCATCCTCCCTAAGGAAAGTGTTCACTTAGGTTAATATCAAGATTGTACTTCTTACGATAGGATTTATAGAATGTATTTCATAATTAACTTACCATGAGGTGGTTATTATGAGTTAAATTTTAAGAATCTGAAACGGTGGGTTACAGTCATAAGAATTGTAGTTAAACATGTTAATTGTATTTTGACCAAAAATCGATTACTAATAAATTTTGAAAATATGAGATATTTTGGAAAAATTTATTAATTGAGATTGTCTCTACTTTAATAAAGTTTGTGATCGACCCTAAGGCAACACAATATGCTTATTAAATTTCCAAGGCTATAATAGTGCATATGTATATATTTTTTTAGTATTTTGCATATGCATCATGCATCATGATTATTATGCCAAATTAAAATTTGAATTTTATGTATGGAATAATTTAGAATACTTTTTATTATGTTAGAAATATGTCAAACTCAATCCAATAAATTCCTGCTACTGAAAAACTAACTAGTGATAATTTTGCTAAGTAGAAGAATGACATGAATGTAACACTTGTGTTGGATAACCTGAAGTTTGTCCAGGTAGAGGAATGTCCTCCAATACCTGCTAAGAATACCAACAAAAACATGAAGGATGCCTATGAAAATTGGGTTTAAGCAAACAACAAAGCTCGTTGTTATTTACTTGCCTACACGTCCGACGTGCTTAAAACAAAACTCGAAAAAATAGATACTACTTATGAGATAATGGAGTCTCTACAGGGCATGTTTCGTAGACCATCTGATCAAGCCAATCATGAAGTAGTCAAGAAAGTCATGAACTGTAAAATGGAAGCTAGAACCTCTATTCGTAAACATGTGATAATGATGATTAGTATGATTCATGAAGCTGAAATCAAGGGGGAAACTATAGATACAGGCATACAAATTGATCTGATTTTGGAAAGAGTTAGCCTATAATTTCTTCAGTTCAAAAGAAATTACTTTATGAGCAAGTTGAGTTATAATATGACTCAGTTGCTTAACGAACTCACAAACTTTGAATCTATTTATATGGAGAAGAATGTAGAAGTAAATGTTGTTGAACCTTCTCCCTCAAACTCTTCTTCAAATAAGAGGAAGAGAAGCAATGAGAAAGGAATGAGTTCAGGAAATAACGGCAAAAAGAACAAACCAAATGATAATCAAGGTGTAACGATCGGGAGTTCTGACTGCTGATTCACCGTGAGACGCATGTCACATAATATAAATTTTATTTGGAAACATAAAACCCCGTGAGATGACTATCGGTGAATTCATCGAGAATCCGACAATAGGCGTTACAATGTTCCACTACGAATAGCCTATGGTATTTGGACATTTTTATGAACTTTATATTTTCGGAAAGATGAGATCGAGATCTACAACTTTCGCGTTGGACATTTTTCCAAATTCAGGTCAGAAGTGAGTTGAAAACGTAGATTAAAAATTTGGATGAATAGTATCGAGGGACATTCTAGAGAATTCTTCAAGTTTCCACAAATTTCTCAATTCTTCCCCATTTTGAAAATTTCAAAAATACCCAAGTATAAAAGGATGTCACTATTTTCATTTCACAAAAAAAAAAAATAGAGAAAATGAGAAATAAGAAACTTGAGGAAAGAAAAGAGAAAGAAGAAAAAAGAAGAAAAAAGAAGAAAAAAGAAGAAAGAAGAAGTAGCAAAGGAGAAAAGCAAGTAACAATCTTCAAGAGTTAAGGAGATGATTGGCAACAATTGGAGACTTAGAGAATTAAGGAAAATTAAGTAAAATAAGGTAAAGAATCTTGACCCAAAACCTAAGTCATAGAATTTTATGAGTTTGATGTCATGATGGGATTATTGGTACAATAAGGATTGCCAATTAGTAATTTATGTGTAGAGAAATTGATTAAGTGTTCCATTGGTGTTTTTGAAATTTTTAAGGATTAATGTAGTAATGAGAAAAATGAAATGGAAAGTATTTGAAGATGATAATGATGATGTTGTAGAATGTATAATTGAGGATATTTTCTTGTGTGATTGTTGGGGGGAATTTGGAGCAATTTGATTATGAGAAAATGAAGATTTAGGCCTGATATTGGCCTTGCGTCGCGACGCAGAAATCCCCGCGTCGCGATGCTATCTGGGAAATTACCCATAAATTTTTCTGGTGCAAGTCGCATCGCGACGTGAAGGGTTCGTGCGCCCCGACGCGCACGGTGAAAATCAGGGTACGTCTCTGGACGATTTGCGTCGCGACGTGTGATGCCTTCGCGTCGCGACGCGTGAGTCAATAATTGCCCAAATTAGTTTCACGACATTCCAGTTTTAGCTGAACGCGTTACAGACTACCCTATAAGTCTCGTAACAACCCGTACATATAAATTACGTCATGATTTACATACTACATATTTTAGAGTGATAGTCCTTAATTAAAAAAGAAAATTTAGCTTAGTCTCGATATATATATATATATATTCTTCGTACATTGCCTGACCGAAAGTATCGATGATATATCATCGCAGGAATCCTAAATTTCTCCAGAAAAGTGAAGAATGGATAACGGAATTCCAAAACCTGTGAGTGGACACTTCTTCTTTAAATTGATTTTTCATTTTATTGCTTTAATGACAGACTTACTTTTACGCTATAGGGCGTTAGCCAAAATTTTAATACAGTTGATATTCTGATGATGATAATTTAGAAAAGAAAATATTTTATACTGTTTGAGATTTCAAAGTATGATTTTTATGTTTTCGGGACATGGGGGAAAAACCCACCCCAGTATGTAACTTGAGATAGCCTGGAATTGACGGACATATGACATGTGCACATGTAGATGATTGGGGGGACGCGATACGTAACGCCCCCAGATCCTAGTTCAGGGCTAGGGGGACGGCGATATGTAATGCCCCTAGATCCTAGTTTCAGGGTCAGATAGTAGCATGGATTAGCACTACCGGCTCTAATTTCGTGGCTTGGGGGACGGCGATACGTAACGCCCCAAAACCACCGGTTTTAGGGATAATAGTGGCATGCTTTGAGGGACGATGATACGTAACGCCCGAAAGTCATGGATTTGCACTACTGGTTCAGTTATCAGATTTTCAGAAAATAGTTTTCATAAATCAGATTTCAGAAACAGTTTTCAGAAACCAGAGCTTCAAAAATAGTTTTTCAGAAAGATGAGTTCTATAAAGATGATTTCAGACACAGTATTAGAAAAGGGTTTTCATATTAAGATTTCTTGTGTAACTTTGGTTTTAAAATTAAATGTTTTGATATTAGTATTTCAGTTTTTCGTCCACTCTCTTAGATCATACGACGATCTAACCCCACCACCACCAGTTTTATGTGGTTGCAGGTATTCTCGAAGGACGAGCTCGGAAGGACGGATATTGATGCAGTCACTAGGGATGGAGTCCACCAGTACAAGTTAGATAGAGTGTGAGTCCAGTCAGTTCAAATAAAAGATATGTATTAGTCATGGTTTGTGATGGTCGTTGTAAAAGTAGATGTAATTGAGTACCCAGTCATTAATGTTGAGCTTGTGAGTTGTGTTATGAAGATTGGGCTTCAGTCCCACACACTTAAGTTATTTGAATAAAATAAAAGAAAATATTAGTTTTTGTTTATGGTGTAAGAGTCAGAGGCTCAGGGGGATAATACAGCCTATTCTTTGCTGGTAACATCTCCTAGATCGGGGATGTTACACAAGGTATATCAGATTTACTTGTTACTGAATATTATTTAGTTGAAAATGATTTATCACCATGGATAATTGATTCAAGGGCGACTAATCATATTTTTTATTTCTTACAGAAGCTTGATTCTTACACAAGACTTGCTGATGGAGAATTTACTTTGAGATTTGGGAATGACGTTTTAATTTCAGCATCAGAAGTTGGAGAAATAAAACTCTATAGTGAGAATAATGAATTTTTATTTTTGAATAATGTTTATTTCGTATTGGGTTTACTAGAAACATCATTTTAGTTTCTCAATTTTATGGACAATTTTATTCAGTTTCTTTTGATAATAAATTAGTTGTTATTTCAAGAAATGGTTTGAATATTTTTTCTAGTTTTATTAAAAATGGGCTCTATATGATAAGGCCCACTGTTAATTGACTATTGAATGTTGAAATGTTTAAAGTAGAATTGCCCAAAATAAAGAAACAATAGATTTCACACATTGATAACACATATCTATGGCACCTAAGACTTGTTCATGTAAATCTTGCAGGATAAATAGATTTGTAAAGGATGGACCTTTATGAGAACTAAACATCAGTACTCTACCAGCCTGTGAGTCATGTCTTGAAGGCAAAATGACAAAGAGACCTTTCTCTGCAAAAGGCGATAGGGCCTAAGAACAACTGAAGTTTATACATTCATATGTTTACGGACATATGTCTACACAAGCAAGAAGTGGTTATGAGTACTTCATTAATTTTGTTGATGATTACTCAAGATATGGTGATGTTTACGTAATTCGACATAAATCTAAAACTTTTGGAAAGTTGAAGGAATTCCAGTTAAAAACAGAAAAAATATTTAGGTAAATAAATCAAATGTCTTCTATCATATCGAGAAGGTGAATAAAATTGATAATGAATTCAAAGATCACCTATTAGAGTATGAGATTTTGTCCCAAACAACTGCACCTAGTACACCTCAGCAAAATGATGTTGCTGAGAGAAGGAATTGAACATTACTCATCATGATTTGTTCCATGTTGAGTTATTCTATCCTCCCAAAATCATTTTAGGGATATGCCATACAAAAAACTTACATTTTGAATTTAGTTTCATCTAAGTCAGTATTTAAAATACCATTAGATTTATGGAGTGGCCACAACCCTAGTTTGAGATATTTTCGTATATGGGAGTGTCCAGCATACATGCTAAATGGTAGGACGGCGAAGTTAGAAATGCATTCAGAAGTTTGTATCTTTATAGAATATGCAAAAGACACAAGGGGAGATGTGTTTTACAAACCTCGAGATAACAAGGTATTTTTATCGATAAACACCACGTTTCTTGAGAATAATTATATGAAAAACTTCAAATCTCAAGGCAAGACAATCTTGAAGGAATTAAAATCTGATGAGATCAGTCAACAACATGCGATAATTGTTGTTTCATAAAATGAGGAGACCACATCTTCGAGTCAAACCATCTTTCCATCTCGTCGTAGTGGGAGGATAGTACGACTACCTTCTTGATATAGATAAGAAGGTGAAGTACTAGTTGCTATCACTGATCATGGAAAAGATAACCCATCGACAAATAGATGTGCAATGGAAGATCGTGACAAGGAGAAATGGCTTGAGGCTATGAAACTTGAGATGGAATTGATGTATTTCAACTTAGCTTGGGAGCTTGTAGATCTACCTGAAAGAGTAACTCATATAGGGTGCATTTGCTTCCTCGTCGTTACTTTGATTCAAAAGGTAACCGACGGTTCCCGACTTTCTCCGGTTTCCGCAACCGTAATCATTTGTTACTCCGATTACTTCATCCATAAACCTTTTTTTATTATTTCAATAGTGGTACGCTCTATAAAAGTAAAGGATAAGCTTGCATTCTAGAAGCAGTAGCTTCCCGCCTCCTTCATTCCTACCGAATGCGCCTCAGTCTCTAGTGTTTTAGGAAGTGAGCGAAGTTCCCAATGTGAGAGGAATAATTTTTTTTGCCCTAAGGCTTCATGAGAGCCTGAAAACTGGGGTTTGGTTCATGACTTAATTTATTTTTATTTTGCTTTTTCCTTTCAGGCCAGATCATATAAAGAAATGAGCTAAAGAATGAAATATTCATAAAAGTAATGAATCTACAAAAGAAAGAGGAGGTGGATGGTAATATAGAGACATTTATAGTAAGGGTAGTGGCAAAGGGTTAGACTCAAAAAGAAGAAGTTGATTATGAGGAAACTTTTCAACCAGTAATCATGCTGAAATCTATTCGAATCTTGCTTTCAATTGCTGCTCATTATGATTATGAAATTTGATAAATGGATTTCAAAACGACATTTGAATGGCTATCTTGAAGAGACCATCTATATAGAGTAACCAGAAGGTTTTATAAGCAAGGACGAAAAGTAAAAGGTTTACAAGTTGCAAAGGTTTATCTACAGACATAAACAAGTGTCCACATCATGGAACATGAGATTTGATAAGGCGATAAGATCCTATGGCTATATTCTTGGGATTTATCTTATTAGAGATCGCAAGAAAAAACTACTGGCCCTGTCTCATGCACTGTATATTGACAAGTTGCTTGTTAGATATTCAATACAGAACTCCAAGAAAGGTAATTTACCTTCCCATCATGGAGTTTTTCTTTCTAAGAGGTTGTGTCATTCGACACCAAAAGAGAAAGAAGATATGAGACAGATTTCATATGCGTTGGTAGTGGGGAGATTGATATATGTCATGATATGCACAAGACCTAACATGTGCTATGCAGTTGGAATAGTTAGTCATTTTCAGTCAAATTCAGGATTAGATCACTGGGTAGCAGTTAAGCATATTCTCAAGTATCACTATATGCTTCTTTATCAGGTAAGGATTTGATTCCAATTGGATATATTGATTCTGATTTATGAGCAGATATAGTTGATTGAAAGTCGATATCTGGATCAAAATTTACTCTTGGTGGGGGAGCTAAAGTTTGGAGAAGCGTCAAATAATCATGTGTTGATGATTCATCTATGGAAGCCGAATATGTGGCTGCTTGTGAAACTGCTAAAGAAGCGATTTGGCTCTGAAAGTTCTTTACTAATCTGGAAGTGGTTCCAGATATGAACAAACCATTGCCATTTTATTATGATAATCGTGGTGTAGTGGCTAATTCCAAATAACCAACAAGGAACAAGAGATCAAAATATATTGAGAGGAAATATCATGTTATTAGGGACATAGTGCAACGTGGAGACGTAGATTTTCTGAAGATTCCATCGGTAGAGAATCTAGCCGATTATTTTACTAAAACACTACTTGCAAAGAGTTTTGAGGGCGTTTAGAAGGATTGCGACTTAGAGACATGTCTCATTTTCTTTAGGGCAATTAGGAGTTTGTTGGGATTATTATGCCCGACATGCAAATGTATTCAAAACATGATTGATTAATAAATTTATGATTCAATTTTATTCCATGAATGTATTTTGATTTCCTTTATAAATTTCATGAAAATTTCATGATTGTTTATGTAGTTTTAAATTAAATATATATGTCTATTTAAAATGTTACATATGTATATGTATTGTTAAAATTTAAAGAGTAATAATCAAAATTTATCCATGACTATGATTTGAAATTGGGATTTTCAAAATCCAAACTCATTAGTACAGTTCATTCCATTACGAATGGTATAATTCTATATAGACTATAATATGTAGAGACATAAAAATGAATGTATTATGATAAGATTATATTGGACATGACAAGATGAAATTGAAAAGTTCTAATAAATTCTGTTAAATAAAGAACATCAATTTTATCATAGTGTTGGTCATATATGTGATGATCTTAATTCATTGTATTTAGCAGACTCCTATATCATTTTAATTTATTCTTTAATTTACTCGATATGATTTTATATTTATTACATTTCGTAAACCTTGTATTTTGGGAATGAGTTGAATGAATAGCTGAGAATGCTAACCTGATATAATGGAATCTGTTCATAAGATTCCCTTATTTGTTAGTTCAAGACCTGAACGATTAACGCGTAAATTCATAAAAGTTATGAATTAATTGTTCACTTGAGAACTAATGGAAGTTAAGGATAAAGATGTAATTGGAGAGGTTAACGAATTTTATACCTAGCTCATTTTCGAATCTTTTATTGAGGATCAGTGATGACTACATCAATGGACGAATACTTTGAGTAATTAATTCTTTAATTCTGAGAGTGTAATTCTAGGTATTTAGTGGAGTTACTCCAAAATTAATAATTTCGTTTGATTAATAAAAGAGTTTATAATTAATCAATGGCATTGTTGGAGCTTAGAATTATAGGTCCATTGGTTCTCTCGTCGTCTTTTGTCACTGTTCGAACGATAATAATTGCGAAAAAAATAGTTGTGAATTATTTAAAATAATTATGAATTATTTAAAATAATTGTGAATTATTTTACACTCTAATTATTCCATAAAACTCTAGTTTGGAAATAATGATAAAAGTAGTCCTAATATATTTATCAAAAGATAATATATCTATTTATTAATTTATGAAAACGTTATTAATTAACATTTAATTAATTTGATTAATTAAATTTTAATTAATTGAGATAATATTTTCAGAAGTTGAAAATTTTAAAATTTAAAATATTAGAATTATCTCGATTTTGATAAATTATAAGATAAATATTAAATAAGTTTATTTTGATTTTTTGAAAATCATAAATTAATAATATCCTTTATAGGATATACTTGACTTTGTTTAAATAAAAGGAAAACAAAACTATCCAGAGGAGATGATTTTGATCATCAAAAGAGCAAAAAAAAACGCTCACAAACTTGAGTAGTGGAAGAAAAAATAATTATTATTTTTTTGGTTTTGAGAAAATCAAAAAGAAAAGAGCGATAAGGATTTGTCTCATGTGTTGAGTACACAAATCATTCACAAAAATTAGAGTATTTTTCATAATAATTTTCATGCCTACACGTACCATTGGAGGTGAGGATAAAAGACGAGGAAGATCGTGGTTCTGTAACACCTCGGTGATCTTGACGACTACTAAGTTATGGATGGTATAATATATGATATAAATCATGTTCAAGTATGTATGTGCTCATGGAAGGACCTTTTGAACATTCGGCAAATTCCTCGCAATTCCGATATAGAATTCATTCCAAGATTAAATCCGGACAACCCGTGGTATTTGGGCCGTAACATTTTCATATGATCTCCGATTTTTATGAACTTTATATCGTCGGAAATTTAAGATCGAGATCTACAACTTTCACGTTGGATATTTTTCCAAATTCGAATAAAAAACAACAATTGAGAGTTCCGTGACAGCTATAGTAATTTCGAGAATAACCTAGATTTGAGTGATGTAACACCATCTCAACCACTCATTTCATAACACAAAAATCAGCCATTGCCTATATAAATGACACTATTCACTCATATCCTCCAAAGGCAAAAATGTGAGCTAGGGCAAAAGGGCTTTCAAAATTTTCCTTCTTCCTTGTGCAAGCTTTGATAAAAAAAAATTGATGATTCTCAAGTTACAAGACTCCCAAAGTAAGCTTCTAACTCTCTTTCTTTCTTTAATTTTCAATTTTGGGCAAAGAAATCAAAGCCCCAAATTCGCACCATGCATGCCCTAGGGTTTGAAATTGCTTAATTGACATTGGAAGTGTCACTAACATACATTTTGTGAAGTATTTTGATGATATTAGCATGGAATGAAACCATTGTGTGTGTATATATATATATGTTGGGGAATGATGCTTTGAGATTTAATGGTATATAAGTGATTGAGGATTGAGATTGTTTCTAGTATATCAATGTTGAAGTTTAGAAGAATGCCTATGTGAATGTGTTAGTGTGATGGTAGGAATTGCATTGAGCATTATTATTGGAAGAGTTGGAATTAGGCCCTGAAATTAGGCTAGCGTCACCACGTGTAGAAAACAAAAGTACTATGTTTCGGTTCTGTTTGAATGGGCATCACATTGCCCAAAACCTAATGTCGCGACACGGAACAAACAAAGGCTTTATCTCGGGTCTGATCTGGTGGGCCTCGTGAAGCATGGAGTCTGGTGTCGCGACGCGAAACAGAGCATGCTCTCTATTTGATTCGGTTTACATGGGCGTCGCGACGCGCTAGACCCGGCGTCGTGACGCGAGGCAGCAAAAACTTCATTTTATTTCACATCCAATTTTAAATGTTAGAGGCCACCCTAAGGGTTTTATATTAACACATATATACACCTTATGACAAGTCGCAAGTATAATACGTCATGTGATATTTATAGACGTGTTGAATTGAGAAACTTAGTTTAATTCCAAAACTTGATTCACACCTTATATTCTAATGCAATTCTCGATATAGAACATCGTAGGAATCGCAATATTCTTCGACGAAGTAAAGGAATACCAGCCAGATCCTAAAATCTATGAGTGGACACTATCTTTCTAAGTTGACTTTTTTTTTGTATTATTTTTAGTAAAGACTTATTTTTACGCACATAAGGCGTTAGCCGATTTTATTACAGTTAATTAATGAAAAAGAATGTTTTAAGAAGTGTAATTTTAAAAATCATGATTTTATTATTTTTGGAGGCATGGGGGAAAACCCCACCTCAGGCTGTAACTTATGGAATTGATGGATAACATGTGCACATATAGAGCAGGACTGGGGGGACGACGATACGTAACGCCCCCAGATCCTAGATTTAGGGCTAGAGGGACGACGATACATAATGCCCCTAGACCCTAGTTTCAAGGTCAGGTAGTAGCATGGATCAGCATTCTTGGCTCTAGTTCAGTGGCTTGGGGGACGACGATACGTAACGCCCCAAGACCACTAGTTAGGCGTATGGGGGGACAGTGATACGTAACGCCACCATGCGTCAGGTTTTTCAGAGATAATTTTTTTGCAGTGATCGACTTTCATAAACAGATTTTCAGAGATAAGATTTTCAGAGATATGATATTCAGAAAAGATAGTTTTAAGAAAGAGTTTTCAAGAGGAAGTGTTTTATAGAATCTCAGAGTTTTATAGACAGATAACAGTTTCCACAAAGGTTTTTCAGAAAAATAGTTGTTCTCAGATAAGAATAGTGATTTAAGAAAAGATGATTTCTTTGAAATGATTTTAGTTTTAGAACAACATAATTTCATAAAGTATTTCAGGTTTTGTTTTAATCGTCCACTCACTAGGTCATTTAAACAATCTAACCCCCACTCCTAGTTTCTTTGTTTTACAGGATACCCGAAGGACGAGCTCGAGAGGTTGGATACTGATGACAGTCACTAGGGTGTGGAGTCCACCAGGTCAAGTCAGAAACATGGTCAGTCAGAGTCAAAGTAAAGTTTTGTGTCAGACAGTAGTACAGTCAGCTTATTTGATTTTGATAAGCGGAAAATATATCAATATTTACCGCCCCTTTTACTAAATATTTTGTATAAGTGTTGTGAATATTTTGATGTGTTTTGTGTATTTTGTAGATAAATAAGGTTTCAGGACTCACTGGAATCAAATCAGGGCCAAAACAGCGAAAACTGGACAAAAAAGGCAAAATTGTCATTTCAGCATCGCGACGTGCACAACCTCTGCGTCGCGACATGATGACATCATCAGCCTACCGACACTTGTCATCATGACATCAGCATAATAATTCGGCATGCCGACACCACGCGTCATTGCTTACATCAGCATGACGTCAGCATCGCGACGTATATAACTTCACGCGTCGTGATGTCGAGCTAATAATTCTACCTAAAACCACGTGTCATCATCTCAGCAAAAGCACGTACACATGTCAAAGATCAACGACGCGTCATGACGCACAAGACTTCACGCGATGCGACGCGCAAGAATAAGTTTTGCCTATAAATTGAGGCCGAAATCAGAATGAAAACTAATACCTTCTTCTGAGATTTCCTTAAGAATACTAAGAAGATTGTATCTTGTTTGTTTATTTACAGCTTTCTTGTATTTAATTTTATTTTATGCAATAGTTCTTTCTTTATTTTACTTTTCAGTATGAGGAGGTAACTCCCCTCTGCTGGGGTGAAAAGTGAAGCTTTTATTACTAATATTTAGATTAATCTCCCTTAATTATAATATATAAACTATTTTAAAACCTGACTTAATGGGATACCGCCTTTATGGTCGGTTGGACTTAATTATATCCAATTTAACCTGACTAAATTGGATACCGCCTTTATGGTCGGTTGGAATTAATCATAAATCTGACTTAATCATGATACCGCCTATATGGTCGGTTGGTAATGTCATGCAAGTTTATGTATTATAATAAGGGAGATATCTAAATTAGAAGTAATAAAAGGGGATCTTCTAACCCCCAACATTTTCTTTATTGTTAAAATATCTTTTTAATTTCCAGCCTTTACTTTATGTCATTTACTTTATTTATGTCCTTAATATTCCTAGATATATGTGGTAACTAAACCTCTTATCTAGGGTTGTGATGAATTCCAATATCACCATTTTATAAGTGGTTATTTTGTGTCTTGGGTAATATAAAAGTTTATTTATTGAGTCTTAGTCTTAATGCTTCTAGTTAACTGGCCATTAATAAGATTGATTTGGTAAACTTAAAATGAACTTGGAAAAGGGATTTTAGGTTTCAGCCTTAGACTCAATAGCTTACGATCTCACCTTGGGGCAAGAGACTCCTAGGTAGATTTCCTTACAGGATAGGAATATACCTGTCGGGCGGGGGTAGCCATAATTGGAACTTAATCTTAATGAATTCATATAACTTGGTTAACATAGGAATATAGTTAATTGGGTTACTCCGGGTGTTTGCATCTGACCATCGGAAGAGGCTTTTGCATAACTCCGTGTTCCAGGTTAATAAACCGATATATTGCACAAAAATGAGATAATCACTTTATCTTTAAAAGATATTGGGGGAATTCACAATCCTAGATAGTTTTATAATATTAAATTTTCCTTTCATTTACTTTCGCACTGTTTTATTTACTTATTTTAGACAAAAAAATCATCATCCAAACAACAATCAATCTATTATATACTCGTAAAAATTTAACGTCATAAATTAATAGCTAATGTATTAAGTCCTCATGGGATCGATACATTTTATACTACTTGAGCGATACATGCGCTTGCGTTACGTGTGTGTTTATCACCGATCAAGTTTTTGGCACCGTTACCGGGGACTTATTTATCTTTCACTATTAATTTTGGAGTTAGATACATTTACTTGTGTCTAATTTCTTTTTACTTATTATTTTTGTTTTCTAGTGTTTCAGGTTCTCAACACTACATGAGAAGAACCAGAAGCTTTGAAATTCGTCCGTTTGACCCAAAAATTGAAAGAAACATCAGACAGTTGAGAAGGGAAATGCGAGAAGGTCAAGAAGCACTGATCAACATAGAACCTGAACCGTTGGAGGTTGCACCACCAATTTCCATTCGAGACAGAACTATTCTGGTGGTTGACGGCTTCATTTCATGAATTGTACTTCCTCCCTTACCAGTAAATGTGTGTGACATCAAAACATACATTCAGATGATACAACAATCAGTTCAGTTTGGGGGGAATGCAACTGAAGATCCTAATGCCCACATCATCAACTTCTTGGAAGTTTGTGGCACATTTAATTACAACCGAGCGGCTGAAGAAGCAATGAGACTGTGTGTTTTCCCATATTCCTTGAAAGACAAAACTAAGGCTTGGTGACATTCACTATCAGCAAGTTCCATCACACCTTGGAACACTCTAGCCACCAAATTCCTTGCAAAATACTTCCCTCAGCCAGAACAGAAAAGCTGAGGAATGACATTACATCCTTTGTACAACATGACTCAGAATCCTCCTGCGAAGATTGGGAAAGGTACAAGGAATTGCTCCGGAAATGTCCTCACCATGAGATTGTAAAATGGCTACAAGTCCAAACCTTCTACAATGGACTTTATGGACTAATGAGAACCATAATAGATACTGCTGTTGATGAGCTTTAATGGCAAAATGAGAGGATCAGGCCTGAGACTTAATTGAAGAAATGACCAACAATAATTCTTTGTGGCCAACAAAAAGGAGCATGATCCAATGAATAGCAGGAATTTACGAAGTCGGAGCCAACACAACAATAAATGACAAGCTGGATCAGATATGCAAATTTAGGAAACTCTTAGCATACAGGGTAATGTTGGATCCATAAGTTCACCATATGGAGGAGCACCAGAGAATAACCAACATGATGAGACGGTGAATTATGTCAACAATTTCAATAGACAGGGGAACAATCCATATTCCAATACCTACAACCCAGGGTGGAGGAATCATCCCAATTTCGCGTGGAGCAATAATTCTGGGCAAAGGAAAAACCCACCACCAGGATTCCAACAGCAAAACAAAGGCCAAGAGTATGAAAAAGAACCAGGAATAACAGAAGTGCTGGCTCACTTGAAAAAGCTAGAAGCAAAATACGACTCTCAAGCAGCATCATATGATGCTATGTTTCAATCACAAACAGCATTAATTCAAAGCCAAGCAGCATCTGTGAAAACTCTGGAGAATCAAATGGGACAACTGGCCAATGCTCAGAGTTACAGACCGCAAGGTAACCTTCCTAGCAACACAGAACCAAATCCAAGGAACATGGGGAAGGAGCAATGTTCTGCCATTACTTTGAAAAGTGGTACTGAGATCAACAAAGATGTTGGAGTCAAGGCATCCACTGAAGAAGTTCCAAAAGAAAGCAGCGAAGCAGATCCACATATTGAGGAAAAAGAGGCAAAAGCAAATGATCGAGAAAGATTCACTCCACCTCCACCTTTTCCACAGCGTCTCCAGAAAAACAAACTGGACAAGCAGTTTGCTCGATCCTTGGAGATCTTCAAAAAGCTGCATATCAACATTCCATTTGCAGAAGCGTTGGAACAAATACACAGCTATGTCAAATTCATGAAAGATATTATTACGAGACAATAATATTGACAGAAGAATACAGCGCCATCATTCAGAGGAAGCTTCCCCCAAATTTGAAAGATCCTGACAGTTTCATTATCCCTTGCACCATAGGAGAACATAACTTCGGTAAGGCTTTGTGTGATTTAGGTGCTAGTATTAACTTGATACATTTTTCCATTTATAGGAAATTGCAGATTAGAGAAGAAAAGCCCACCTCAATCTCTTTGCAACTTGCTGATAGAACGCTCACATTTCCGAGATATGTAGTTGAAGATGTGCTAGTCAAAGTTGACAAATTCATTTTCCCAACAGATTTTATTATCCTTGACATGAAGGAAGACGAAGATGTACCCATCATCCTCGTGAGACCATTCTTGGCTACAGGTCGAACTATTATTGATGTATAAAAATGTGAACTAACCATGAGGTTACAGGACCAAGAAGTAGCATTCAATGTTTTCAGAGCCATGAATTTCCCGGATGATGAAAAGAATGAGGAATATTTCAGACTTGATGTGATAGATAGTACTGTCCAGAACTCCGATGTAATGCAAAGTTCCACTGACAAACTTAAAGCATGTCATCTACTTGTGGAGCTTGAAGATAAAGCGTACTGCACACTGAAGAAGTTAAATCTTGAAATACAAGCAACATGAGAGAAACGGCTCCACCAATTCAATGAATTGGAGGAATTTCACATGCAGCCTTTTGAGAATGCCAAACTGTATAAAGAAAAGGCCAAGAAGAGACATGATGAGAAGTTAATGTGCATATAACTGGAACCAGGGCAGCGGGTATTGTTAAACAAATCAAGGTTGAAACTCTTCTCTGGGAAGTTAAAATCACAGTGGTCAGGTCCATTATTAATCACTCAAGTTTTACCAGATAGAGCCGTTGAGTTACTTGATCCTAACTTCAATGAAACATTCAAAGTTAACAGCAAACGTGTCAAGCACTACTGGGGAGAATCATTTGAGCAACAAAAAGAAAGTGTCACACTTTCAGATCCAGCCTAATATTCGGGCAGTCATGTTTAGCTGACGACGTTGAACTTAGTGCTAGCAATGAGGCAACTCATGCAATTTGTGTATATATATTGAGATTTGGTGTGTTTTATTTTTGTCTGTTTAATTTTTGTAGGTAAAGTCATATTTCAGGATGGAAGACGTTCTCGCAACTCTTCACAAGAAATTTCCTTCTATCCCTCAAAACTCTCTGATGAAAGTCTACAAGGCATGAATGGAACGAATGAGACTTCTGATGATCAAAGGTATTCCTAATGACATTTGTTGGATTATTGAAGCACGAGTCCGATTGGCATATGAGTCTTCTGACTTTTTTTTTTATCTACCTGGTTTAGGAAAAAGCACATATGCTAAAAAAAAAAGAGCTAAAAGATTAGGTGTTTGCTATAAATGTGCACGCATGACATGTAATACTCGTTGTCGTTCTTTAGGAATGGTGTCTAATAATCGCGAAGATAAAATTAAATTCATTAGAGATGACATGAGTAAGGAGTCTTTAGATGACATATCATTGACTATTGAGACGCATCCCAGTGGATATGTGTATCACGCAATTTGCATGTTACATACACAATTCCGAAAAGAAAGACAACAATTAAGTTGTGGGAATCTGACTTTAAAAGACTCTGTTTGCCAATTTATAAGAAAATTGGATGGGAAGCTTGTCCCTGGCGCATAGATGTCAATCAAGCAGTTACTTTCTGTAAATATTATTTTCTCTTTATCTTTAACTAATAATTGTGATTTGTTTTGTTATTTTCTTTTATTTTCTCCGACAAGATCCAAACTTTTTTCACGATTTATTTTACTGTTTAGCTAATAATTGTCATCTGGCAGGTACTAGTGCTATTATTATTCACCCTTTTTCAGGATCTATAAATTGAGCTCGTTTTTGCACTCTTGAAGACATCGAGATTTGAGAAAGAAGTACATAAAAAAATGGAAGCAACTTCAAGAAGACGAGTTGTTAACATATGTGTGTTTTCCGGTACTAGTG